>SSSL01000370.1:0-43948 GCA_008086715.1 Sitobion miscanthi
TTATTACATTGCTAAATGTCATAACTATCTGTACATAGCCAGTATTGACTGTCATTACTTGGCCAGTGCTGGAATGTCGGTTCTTGGCCATTGCTGGAATGTCAGTACTTGGCCAGTACGAATGCCAGCATAGGTAAAGCGTTATCATCCCAGATATTATATGACAGTACTGGTGCCAACACTGGCTGCCAGTAGCGCGCCAGTAGTAGCCAGTACTGTCGTAGTGTTGCGCTTGTTGTGGATTTCCGATTGAGCTTGTTTTAAATTTTCAATCCTTAGCTATATAAGTTGAACATTTTATAAATTTTTAACTACAAAATAATTATTAAATTTTATCAAATATTAAACTTTAATGCATATAAAAAAAATTGTGCCTACGTATTTTTAATATTTTCCAACTTCTATTGTAACAATATATCAGGAGCCTTGCATTAAATTTTTATGCTTTTTTACCCAACAAATACAATTTTATTGATATTTATAAAAAAAAAAAACTATAAAAATTTGAAACTGACAATGTCCAGCTCAAAAAGAGTTAAAATATTTTCAAAATTGTATGGTGTATGGAAAATCAAAATACAAACATTCAGTTAAATTTTCAGTTATTCGTTTTTAAATAACAACAAAATAATAAAATCGCTACATGAGAAATCGAGTGAATATCCAATATTGTAAAAATATGAACTTCAAACACTAATAAAAATTGAATTTGATTTGCTTCTAGACATTTGTTTTGATAAATGTAGTCAAACTTATGAATAACCTTGTATTACATTTTCAAATCTTAGATTTAAAAAGAAAAATTTTTATGAATTCTCAACTCAAAATAATTTCCTAATTTTCGTGATTTTTCGGTATTTTGTGAAGATTTGAACTTTAAATACTTATAAAAAAAAGTTATGACTAAAGATTTTTAATATTTTCTTAATTCAGACATAACCATCGTTTTTAGCATACTTAACTACATAGGTACGTTAAAATAAAAAAAAATTTAAAAAAAAAGTTGTTTAGTAAAACAGAAAAGTTTCAAACGCGTATAACTATATGTAAGTACCTACATATTATATTATATTCGTAAAGTGTAAATAGCCCCCCCCCCACCGGGTTTGAACCTCCTAAACCTTCCCTCGAGTGTTGGGCATGACCATGCTGGACGCAGACAGAGATTAATAATTAATCCACACTAGATAATTATTATCCACACTCGCTTTTTATCATTCGATTCTTTTTTTTATTATGTATTTTGAACTGTGACACTCTCCAAATATGGTTTTTATTAAAATAAAAGTCGTTTATTCGATTCCATCTCGAAAACAACGCATATACGTCACCGTGTAAAATACGTGTAGTTTTAAATTAAGTAAAATGTAGGTACTAGGTGCCTAATACAATTCAATGCTATTGTTATCAATTATCATATTGCATTATAGTAGTGATGTTCATAGCTCATACCTATTATATGTATATTGAACCTATTAACATATTGGTATACACTATACCTACATGTTAAATATATAATATGATAGCCATATAATAATACGTCGTTGTATATATAAAAAGTGATAGTTCTCATACATTTTTTTAAAATCTTCTAGTGTCTGATCATGGATATTCTTATATTTTCCTGATGATTACATAATATAAAATTAAAATTAAATTGTTTCTTTATACTTCTACAAAACTCATAAAAATGTCAATGTATTAAATAAGTTTACAAATTACTTCTCTAAGAATCTAGTCTTATTCGTTATATTGTTTCTAGCAACAAAAATTCAAAATTTTACACACTGCAGGTGAGATTAAAATTAGATCAACAGATCCTACCCAGGTTAACGAGCTTTCTTTTAAAAATCAGCGCCACGGCTAATTATTATGTAATTACGAAATAAGGTATAAGAAGGATTCAGCGTGAGAAAAAATAGAGATGGCCATAATTATACAGTTCTTAGAAAAGAAACCAAGTTTTTGAAAGAAAAATAAGAAAACTTTGATTAAGCGTATACCTAATACGTTCCTAGGTACCTATTGTTTTTATTTTTTATTCATATAGTACTTATACGAACAAAGTTACTATTGTTTTTAATTTTTTTATTATTTTCAAAGTTGGATAATATTTTTCGTATAAGTGATATCAAACATATAAGACTTTTCGGTTCTTTTCCATTTGAACCAATAATGAGTTACTTTTGCAATCATTAACATTATTCATGCTCTATAGGAAATACATTAGTCTAAACTCATTTTCTTCAAAAATGTACTTACAACATTTTCAAATTAAGTTCTAGCAATTAAATAACTGTTATAAAATGTTTGTTTACTGTGGTTTATTAAATATTTAATTTGTGGCTCTGTTAGTGTGTATCATTTAAAAAATATAAATGAAAATATTTCATCAACAATTGTAAGTTGTGTGGTGGAGGTTTCACATGGACTGCTATGTAACTTGCCTTTAAGTGAAGTTGCTCATGAATAATTTAAAGTTAATATAAAAAAATTACAAACTTAACTCATTTAAAAACAAGTTCATTCATTTTTTTAATTATCAGCCAGATGATCAATTAGTGAGTTGAGTAGTAGTTGCAGGCAAATTTAAAATTATTTAAATAATTAACCATTTTGTAATAATTATTATTATTATTCCTTTTTATTGAACACTTTTATATCTTATGTCAATTTGCACAGTGAATTTATGTGTCACATCAGGCATAATTTAACATGTCTAAATGTCTTATGATCACGTTTTATAATCAAAATTATGTGTTAACACATAATTAAGGTTCAGATTTTATAGCAAAATAGCACAGCATTTACTTAATTTAAGCTTAAAAATACAAAAAAAAATAATTACTTTCATCGTATTTAACGGACATGTCTGGCTCTTCAAAAATATGTCCGACTCATCTACAGCGCAAAAGACATGTAGTGCCACGAGATGTCGAAGTACTTATAAAGAAAATAGAAACTATCACAGGGAGGCGTAAGTACCTACTTCATTCATATTGTTTTTAATAATAATAATTAAAAGTTTATTGCAGGGCTAGAAATCAAAACGAAAAATTTAATTTTAATCTCGCGTAGGTATCCATATTTGTTTTTTCTGATTTAAATTAATAATAGTAGGTAGGTATATTGATTTTATAAATTTATGATTTTTATATTGTTGTGAAACATCGATTTAATTATTGGTAGGTAGGTATTAAGTATGATTTTTAATTAGAATTTAAACATAATTTTTCTTTTTTTTTCGAATTAAAATAGGTGCTCATCGATTTTACATTTTTATGATTTTAATTTTGAGATTAACGATGAAACCAATAATTACGAAAAACCTGTCATCGTTTGCGTGGCTGCGAAACAGTTCTAAGAAAACGAAGCATTAGTTATTTATTATTACATAGATTATTACCTACATAGTACCTATGAACAACATAATGGGCTTATCGGTAATTGTTGAATTTTAAATCAATTTGTTGGTAATTTATAAAAATTAAAAAAATAATTTTACCTACCTAAAAATTATAGTTTCAAATTTTTTTCGATTTCAATATAAATTTTGAATATCATTAAAAGAAATATTTGATTTTGATATCAATTTATTTTAATTTATTTGATGATTTTTGAAGATTTTTTTCGATATTTAAAATCGATTTCAAGCCTTAGTTAATTGAACAACAAAATGTATTTTTAATATTTTTCAACTGCTATTGTAAACATATATCAGGTACCTTGTATTCAATGTTCACGATTTTTGACCCAACAAATACAATTTTATTGAAATTATTAGAAAAAAAAACTAAAAAAAATTAAATTTGATATTGTCTGTTAACAGCTCAAAATAAATCAAAATATTTTGAAAATATTATTGAGTATAGGAATTGATAAAATAAACATATGATATAAATTTAAAGAGTCTATATAGTTATAACTATGGTTCGGGACTTAATGCATTTGTATGTTTTTTCGTAGTGGTCGTAGATTAAATTGTAAGTGAGTTATAAATTTGTTTTATGAAATTGCAAAATTAAATACTAAGTTTGAATTTGTATATTTTTGCATATGTTCGTCATATGTTGAGAAAAGTGCATATTTGAGTAATTTTTAGCAAGTTTTAGCATATTTGGGCATTATTATATTTTTATAAACGTACAATTGTTTGGAAAAATCATAATTTGATGGTCGTAGTCAGTCGTATCTAACGCGTACGTCTGTTTAAGATAGTCTCTTTATCGCTTAATAATTAACCTTTTTATCGACAATAACGACAATTGTATACCTAGTTTTGGTAAACCCTAATGAGTCCTATAGTCCTATAGTCCTATATACTCCTTATAGACTCTCTACAGACTTATCTTCATACAAATATAAATTCAAACTTAGTTAGACAATTTTTTTTTTTATAAAAAAATTATAATCTATACTAATATTACAAATAGAAAAGATTTGATTGTTTGTATTGAATAGGCTCCGAAACTACTGAACCGATTTAAATGAAATTTGGTACATAGATAGTTTAGACACTGAGAAAAAACATAGGCTACTTTTTATTACTAAAAAAGGGGTGTATGGGGCTGTAAGGGGCTGAAAAGGGCTGTAAGGGGCTGAAAGGGGCTGTAAGGGGCTGAAAGGGGCTGTAAGGGGCTATACTGGTTCGAATTGAAAAATTATTTTTTTGTTTGTAGTCCATTCATCGAGGAAGCTATATAACATCACGTTACGATCAATTAATAGAAATGCTCAAACAGGGATTTTGAGATTTACGATGGAAATATTTGTTATAAATGTTGCTATTGGTTATAGGAGAAATAATTAATAGAAATAGTATTTATTTATTATTGCTTGCTATTGGTTAATCAGGCAGATCAGGTACAAGCATGCATCAAATCGAATTTTCACACATTGCCTACCAAGGGTGGCTGAGTTGCACTTACTGCAGTGAGTTACACCAAAAAGGAGTTGAACAATCACAATTCGTTTGAGAGTTGTAGTAAACCCAAAAGCTATAGTATTGTTTTAAATAAAATAATATAGAATAAATAAATTATACATACAGTATAATTTATTTATAGTAATGTAGGTTTTAATACGGAATATAAAGTAAGCCTAAAAACGTAGGCCAAAGGCGAAAACAACAAATTGTTATAGCTAATCACATATTAATGAAATTCAGCAATATTAGGGATTTATTAATACCCACAGCTATAATATGATATTAAACAATATCATGTAGAATAAATTATACATTTTGTATAATTTATAATAGGTAATGTAGGCATATAACAGGAAGCATAGATCAGAGGTGAAAACAACAAGTTGTTTTACCTATTTCCACAATAATGCAATTCGACATTACTAGGGAAGTAATATTAGAATATATCTATCACGCCACTAGTACGTCATTGTTAGAACCCGCATAAATACGGGTAGAGCGCCTACCATTACTTAGAAGATAGTCAGCCCTCGTCGTAGGTCTAACAAGCTTACGACAGTGCTTATAATTATTGTGTATTTGAATTTGTAATAATAAAGTGTTAAATTATTGTTATATTTAAAAAGTCTAAAAGTGTTATAATTATCACCTATCTTTCTCAACCACGACTCAAGACAACGACGAACGTGCGACGTCGTTAAATAATTATTGTATTAGTGTTCAACGTGTCCTGCACGGCGATCACTACAGAGTTGTCATTTTTTACGGGGCACAAAGTGCGCAGAATTAGCTATAGCCTATATTATATATAAATTAATGTTTGTGTCTCTGAGAAGAAGATAGACTAATTTAAAAAGGGTTAATTTGGTATTTTTATTCGTCGGAATTTAGTACGATTAGGTTAGGTTAGGATTATGTATTAATTGATTACATTAATCCACCGTATTATATCAAAATAAACTTGGTATAACTTTGATACTTTAGAGTTAAATCATACACTTACGTACAAACCGCACTGGGTCCGCGATCTACCGCAGGTAGAGTATATAATGCTGTGAATCAGAATTTTTATTCCAGGCATCAGAAAAGTTAAGATAAATGTTTAACACCGTACACCGAATATTAAATAACGAATTGAACAAAGTTTGAGTCATATAGAGTTGGTACATTTAACGGGCAACGAAGTGCACAGGATCAGCTAGTATATTATAATTGTATAATTTTAATAAGCTTAAAATAAAAAATTAGCTGCATAATTTGACGATTTTGACTGCATATTTCGATAATTTTAAGCGCAACAAGTCCCTAACCCTACCTAGTTATAATTATATTATAGTTATAAAAATATAACGACTCGCGCATTGCGATGATAATATTACAATAGTTATAAATGGCGATTCGCGCTACGGCAAATAACAATTATAATAAGATTGGAGTGATTCGCGCCTTGGCAAAAAAAAACAACAATAATAAAAGCCACTGACAATTAGTGCCACGACAATAATAATTATAATAATAAGTACAATATAAAACACACCGTCCATTCGCGCACGGAAAAAAGTATCTCGCCAACACCGTAGACCAGTGACTAAAATTGTGTTTAGTACCTACAACACACTTTTAATGCTATTGCCTATAATAACTACAAACTTTTTTACAGTTTTTTCCTTCATTAATTGAAAAATTATTTGATGTTACATAGGGAAATAGAATACAGATAAATAAAAATTTAATGTATGGCCGTATAAGTAGGTTAGGCTACGTTATCAATATCTGATTGAAAAAGTTTGAGCAATTTTTTTAAAGACCTGAAGTTCGAATTTTTATGATTTTTTTTACCTACATATTATTAAAATGACAAATAAAGGGTTTAAGTATTTTTTTTTTCATTTAAAGTTTGTTATTCTTAGAGACTTATAACTTTTTCTTATTATGCATATATTATTATTTAAAAAGTGTATTTCAAAAAATTATTTGCTAACATATGAAAAAATTAATCAAACTTACATTAATAAATATTATAATCTATCAATTATATATAAATAATAAATATGCAAAAAATAAATAATATCAAGAATAAATAAAATATTTAGTACCTTTAAAATTTATTTTCTGGTTTACAACTGACGTACTAAAAATAAAATTGTTGTTGAGAAAACAAAAAAAATATTAAAATAATCTAATATAAATAAAAATCTAAATCCGTAAAAATTTCAAATTAAAAAAATACAAAAAAAAAATCAAAACTGATAAAAATTGACTATGTATAAAAATTTAAATCATTTATACATGATTGATAGATTTTAGTATATATTTTAGATTCTGAGTGGAACGATGAATGTATTGATTTTACAATGATGTATGTTTTTTTATTTTTTTTTTCATTTTTTGTTTGTGCCCGTGTACACGATAAGTAGTCGAAATAATGCTTCGATTTTCCACTTCAGTATCTTTTTCGATTGGTAAGTGAATATCGTTGGTGCATTGGGGAGGTCAAAATTTAAAATTCACAGTAATTTTCAAAAGCGCCAAGAAAAACAAAAGAAAAATTAAGGAAAAACGGGAATTTTTACGCAAAATCGATTATTCACAAAATTGAATTTGGTTTTTGTTGTAACTTTAAAACAAATGACCGTAGATACATGAAATTTTCAATGGTTGTTTATATTTTCATTTTCTATACACGTTAAAATTTTCAAAATATTTTTATTTATTTTGAACTGTTTAGGGACATTTTCATTTTCCATCTTTTTTTAGTTTTTTTTCTAAAAATATCAAAACAATTTTATTTGTTGGTTAAAAAAGCTTGAACATTTAATAGAAAGCTCCTAGTATATTGTTTCAAAAGCAGATGAAAAATATTAAAAAAGCCTAATTCACAGTTTTTTTTTATCAGCATTTAAAGTTCAAAAATTGACAAAATATGGAAAAATCACGAAAATTAGCAAATTTTTTTGAGTTAAGAATTCGTAAAAATATTTGTTTTTAAATCTAAGATTTTAAAATGTAATACAAGATTCCTTATAAGATTATCTACCTTTATCAACAAAAAAATGTCTATAAGAAAGTCAAATTAAATTTTTATGAGCGTTTGAAATTCAAATTTTTACAACATTGGATATTCACTCGATTTCTCATGTAGAGATTTCCTTAGTTTGTTGTAATTCAAAAACGAATAACTGTAGATACATGAAAATTACACTGAATGTTTATACTAGCATTTCCTATACACCCATTGAATATATTTTGACTCTTTTTGAGCTGTTTACGGGCATTTTTAGTTTTCAATTTTTTTATTTTTTTTTTCTATAGATATAGACCTATAAATATCATTAAACTTTTTTCTGTTGGGCCAAAAAGTGTAAAAATTTAATACAAGGCTCCTGATCTATTTTTACAATAGCAGTTGAAAAATATTAAAAAATACATAGGTACAATTTTTTTTTATAAGCATATAAAGTTCAATTTTTGTCAAAATTTATCACATTTAAAATTTAATAATAATTTTGTAGTTAAAAATTTATAAAATGTTCAACTTTTATAGCTAAGGATTGAAAATTGAAAACAAGGTTCCACGTAAATAGTTTATACATAAATTACTTTATTCACAATAATATCATCAATTATACTTGGTAGTATCATAGGCTGACTGACTGTTTTCGCTCAGAATCGTTTTTCTTATACAATGATATTATATCATTGAATTCAAATTTAACACCATCCATTACAGTGACCCACTTGTAACTAACTGTACAGCAGAGCGATATCCACTTACCCGTCTTTTTTTATTTTTATTTTATCCTAGTGAGTTACTTTTTTATATTTTACCTAGTTATAAACTTTTTGAACTATGCTTTTTAAATAATAATAAGCGTAATGGGGAAAAGTTACCCTTTATTACATTTTGAATTACATCACACACATACAAGCTGTGCCAAGGTTGAGGTACCAAGTCACGCATAAGTTCTCAAAAAAAATCAGAGTATACATCACACAACACACACACACACACACACAAGGTTGTAGAGTTAATAGCCACGAGTTGGGCACCACTTTGTCATATACGCCGTTAACAGACTTACACAAATAAACGAACTTTATATTTATAGTAAACACTTTTATCAAACACTGACGTCCAGTGGCGATCGAGTCACACGATCACCACCTGGCTCTAACACTGGTGGTCAGTGGTAGCCGAGTCTCACAATCACCACTCATTGACCCTCTTTCTGTCTTCCCATATTACTTATATATCAATTTTGCAATCGAAGCACTATTGGTAGTATCGATATTAAGTTTAATCTATAGTTACATCATACTTACTGACTATGCTTAAAATTATACTAATTGTTATTGAATTACATAATAATTGTTATCTTATCCTAATTTGGTGAAATGCATAGTTGTTTCTATGCTGTTATTTGGCTTGTTGAGTATTGTATGATTTGATTTGTTTTGTTTTGGTATTTTACCTGTTACATATGAATGTTTACTTAACCTAGTTAATAGTTTTAATTATAATTTTTATTTATTATGCACGATACAACAAGTATTATGGTCTTTCTTCGGGTGATAGTGTCAGCCTGGTACACCAAATGCCCATTGATCAGTTTTTAAGGAGCCCTATAATGAAATACAAAATTTACTTGACATTTTGGTGAAAAAATGTTCACCACCTTTTTTCTTTTAAAAATACATTTATTCAAATTCATAGAATTTATACCTAAAGACCATATATTAAAATTCCTGATATTTTTGTATAATACTAAAGAGTGCCCTGTGACTATATAACTTCTATTTTCAAAACGAGAATCTTCTTTTTTACTGCAAATATATTACAAATATTACATCCGGGATGAAACATCAAAATTCGCCCTTATATGTAGGTATTGTAATTATTATTTTAATATTTCAATGCTGATATTTTTAAATCAATAATAATGAGTTATGATATATTAGTATAATGTGTCGTATATTCGCATATATTATTATAATTAAAGACCATATATATATGCATATGCATTTTAAATTGTATAATATACATATAAATATGTGCTAAAAAAAGTCAAAACATGCCAGAAAAAAATTCATTCAAAGAACAAAGGTAATGTATGATAACCATATACCGTTAATTTTCGTTCTGTTTTCGCCCAATAAAAACCATGCTCGTCGTTTAAATTCCGGCTCATGTAAACACTTACTCGAAATAGTGTATACAACTGCATTTTTTTTCGGTAAATAATCTCCCGAAATTCATTCCCAAGCGTATTGATAAACCTTCCAACCGTCGGTTTTTTTTTCATTTTTAAGTAGATATCACCAGGTTTTAGATTAACAGGTGGCCCCGAAGAAAATGGTTCATTTTTAGATTTGTTAAGCATAATATTGTAATAAATATTCCAATGGTGATAAGTTGGTGAACGTGAATGAACCACAGGGCCGGCGAGAGGGTGGGGCAGTAGGGGCCAGAGCCCCGGGGCCCGGACCTCCTGGAGGGCCCGTTGTCAGAGGCGTATTTAGGCATAGCCGCACAGGCCCTGTAGACCCGGGCCATATTATCGTCCGTTTGCTCAAAATTAAGCAACTATCTATAATATATACCTTCTATATTGTACACAATACGCAACACAGAACGCACATAGATAACAAAACAGACGCGCATTCAATGCGGGTCCGATCGGTATAATCGCGTAGTTGGTTTTTATAAAGTGTGTGCTATTAATAATATGGTTAATATATATATAATAGGTATAGTCGTAAATTCCTAAATACGACCGTCGACCGACGACCGATAACGACCGACTGTATCAAATAATAATAATATGTTCGATCATATTTCCACGTATTAGTTGTAATGATGCGTTTACATAATATACATCGCGTTCTAAAATTATCGTTTTTGCTTTTTTTTATAATTTTGATATTACGATTTACGGAATACGCGAATTGTGTGTAATTTTGTGTTTTGCTAGTACATATTTGAGTACCTAGTTATATAATTTTATTATAATGAGTTATAAACACAAATCTGGTGCGCAAAAAAGAAAAGAAAAGGATTACAGAGACAATGAAGCAAAAAAAGGACAGCTATCACTCGGGCAATATATTAAACCTTAACAAGCTATATAAATCTCAGTAAAATAAGTATATATAAGTGACGGGGCTCGGAAATAATCAGCCCTGGGGCCCATCAAAGCTCTCGCCGGCCCTGATGAACCATCGCTGGTTCTACTCTATCATTGTCGTAATGAAGAAAAGATTTTTCTGATTCCGCTTTAGTATCTTCAATAAACATCTCCGGATCCTCATTAACACTATTTAAGTCAAAAATATTTGAATCCAGATTTGGTACTTTTGAAGGTTCAGTAATAAAATTGTCTATTTTACCCTCATTCAAACTTAAAACTCGTGTTTTCTTTTCAAGTTTTATCGAATAGTATACTAAAACATTATATTTTGAATCCTTTTTCTCGGGTAAAAGAGTAATAACTCTTTTGCATAATGACCCAGTAGAAAAATATTTACACACAATTAGAGGAGGAATATTACGGTCACTTGGTAACATTGCCTTTCCATTTCTACTCCAATGGAGTTCGTCCACAATTGATAGTTCCGCACCCACCCTAACACACAAATATAAGTACTGTTTAGTAAAGGTTCAAATCGATAACGTTTCATACTATCATCCACGGCGGGCTGTTTAAGTATATTCAATGCACCGTGCAACACATGCCAATATGATCTTTCATACGGTAAATATTAGCCAGCATTGGAATTTTAGTTTTTGTTAAACTCTGAGGTTCTTCCATATACAATTTCTTTTAACCAAACTAATTAAAAATTAAAAAAGTTAAAAACATATAACCATGACAAATATTTTGATTAACTGTGGGTAATTTGGAGACATTTTGCAAAAAATTGTATTTTCTGAATGTAGCCTACAATATTACTAAGTATATTAATTGATAATATTATATTTTATTAAAGTAATTTATTTTATTGTTAGGCATTATTACTACAATAGGTGAAATTCATTTTTGTCGAAAAATATTGCATTTTAAAGTGAGTGTATAAAATATAATAATATAAGTACCTATAAGTTTCAAATACCCATGAATAATTTTTTTAAATTACAAGAAAATAACTAAAATTGTTATTTAATACCTATGTAATTTCGTCCAAATTTGAACTTAAATAACTCTAAAAAAAACTATGATAATATTTTTTAAGATTTTATAGCTACAGAATAACCTAATTACGTGGAACCTTGTTTTAAATTTTCGATCCTTAGCTATAAGAGTTAAAAATTTTATATATTTTTAATATTTTTCAACTGTCATTGTAAAAAAATATAAGGAGCATTTTATTAAATTTTCAAGCTTATTGACCCAACAAATATAATTATTTTATTGACATTTTCTATAAAGACATTTTTAAAAGTTGAAAACTAAAAATGTCCGTGAACAGCTCAATTTTTCAATGTTGTTTTTTAATTTTTTTTAGATTCTGAGTGAAACAATGAATGTATTGATTTTACAATGATGTGTGTTTTTTTTATTTTAAATCCTGAGTGGAACGATGAATGTATTGATTTTACAATGATGTGTGTTTTTTTATTTATTTTTGTCTGTCATCACCTTTTAGGACAGTAAAAGTGCTTGGATTTTCTTCAACAGTATCTTTTCTGAAAGGAAAGTGAATCTAGTTGGGGGGGGGGGGGTCAAAAGTATTTCCAGTAGTTTTCAAAAGCGCCGTGAAAAACAAAAGAAGGATTAAAGAGAAACGGGAATTTTTACGCAACTTTGGTTTTCCACAGAATTGATCTAAGTTTTTGGTGTAATTCTAAAACAAATGAACATATATACATGAGTAGGGCTCGGATTTTGTGACAAATGCTTCTTTTGAGGGGAGTGTGATGGAAAGATAATTCTTATATATAAATACGTTTTGAATCGTTCTGATTTTAATGAAGTAAACTTTTTTTTGCTTTTTCCACAAAACCTGCTTTTTATTGATTTTTCCCCCGTTTGGTTATTTTTTCTTGATTTTTACATGTTTTTCTTGAAAACTTAGCTTATTTCTATGTATATTATACGTCTTGGACTATATTATTATTACCAGAAATTATAAAACCAGTGAAAAAACCAGTAATAAATATATGACTGATAAAAGAGGTATTTTTTATTATTTATTTTTGTTTCAAGTATTTGCTGTATTTATTTATTAATTTTTTTTACGCAAAACCTTGGAAAATAGTATAGGTCCCAGTAAACATGTCAATGTCTATTAGATGTCTATTATATACCATTTATTAGATCAAAATATCTATTTTTGATGTATAATAGATGTCCTTTTTATGTTCTAAAATAAGTCTAAATGAGACAACTATTTAAAGTCTAAGTGAATATTGTTAATGTATGTATTTAAGACTGTCTTTTATTGGTATACAAACTAGCATTTTAGATGTATTTAAATATCTATTATTTGTATAGGATATGATACATGACCAATTAATATAATTTAATTTAATAAAGTCTTTAGTCTTAATCTTTATGTTAACCATTATTGACTAATAAGTTCACTTATTTACTATTATACATTTAGAGGTAAATGTAAATATTTACAGTTGGATAGGAATTACATGTTATTAATATATTCAAAAACAAAAATGAATACCTACACAAAATTAATTTATTGTAATAAGTATAAATAAATAATAATTAATAATTGGAAAAGTGCGCACTTCCATAAAATACAATATATAATATGTAAATGATATAATAATAAAACATAACAATTAAACATGTTAAGTCAAAATTAAATTGTTGTAATGAAAGCTTCTAAGCTTTTTTAATGATGTTTACAATAAATTTAATAAAATAGACATATATATTTAGTCAAATTAAAAAAAAACCGTTATAAATTAAAATACACTACAATACTATATACTCTACCTACCAACCATAATATCACTTAATATTATTATTTATTGTTTTTATATTTGTCCCGGGTTGGTGCTAAGCGTAACCAGTTTTTTATTCTGCATCTAACTACATCTATGGATCCTGTTGGATGTTTCATCATAGTTACATCTTAAAAGGTTAAAATAATAGTATAATTAATTTGATAACTTTAATTAGAATAAGTAACACTTTTTTTAGTTAAAAATAGTCTTACCAAGTACAATACTAAACATTATCAAATCTTTGAAAGCATGTTTTCCAGAGTTTCGACCTTCAAAGTTGTAGTTAGATGCGCAATGGTCTGTTAATAATGTTCTTAGTATCAATGTAGTAGTGTCATTCTGAGATCTACCCCCACATTGCTGTAATCTACTGATCTAAAATTAAAATTAAATTTGAATTAATGTTTTATTATGGTAGTTTTTAATAATCGGGTGAGTAAATTAATTAATACCATTAGTTGTCGTGAAGCAGACAATTGCAATTTTTCTTCGATATCACACACTTCAGCTACAGATTGAGCAGGTAGAATGAAATGTTCAGAACATTTTTGTCTGATTGTTGATTGGGATTTAGCTTCTCCATTGCTCATGATTAATTTTGTTAGTAATTTATTAGTTATCTGTTGACCACTTAAAATTTGTTGAACTAAAAAAATTTGCTGTTGTAATAAATGTATTGTAGCATGAGACAAGTCCACGGCTTCGGATGATGAAGGCTGATACTGTTCATTTTTTACAAAATAAAATATAAATATATAACACATACCTATAATAAGTATGACAAGTATGCTTATGCAGAAGAAAATATTTACCTTCATTATGAGATTGGTGATGATAAACAATTGCCAGAATTTGTTTCTGTTGGTAGCTGATCTACAATACATTTGATATTAATAATTGACAAACCAGTAAGCGATAACTGTGTAACATAAATTATTTAATTTTAATTACCTTGAACAAGTAAATTCATTTGTGTTAAATTATTTTCTGAAATTGAATTATCGATATTATATTTCTGTGGAACTGGAGTGGTAAAAATTGATGTGACTTTTTTGAACACTGGAGTCGTAGATTTTGTAGATTCTCTTATTTAATTTTGTGAAACTGGAGTTGTGATGTTATTAGACTGTTTTAATTTGTTTGTTCTATTATAAGAATCATCTAATAAAACATATATTTTATGTTAAATGAAACAAGTAATAAGTAACTTAGCACAAAAAAAAAATCCATACCAAGGGATCTTATCCAAGTAGGTTCTGGCATAGTTAACACTGATGGTGAACAATTATCTGATTCTGAATCTGAATTCATTTTCCAAGTATTTGGTTTTTTCTTACGCTTTCCACGACCCCGGTTTTCAATATTCGAGCTTTCAGCATCATCATTATTGTCATATTTTGGTACTTTACTTCTAGCTTCTCCATATGTTCCTATAATTAAAATATATTAGGTACTGATAAATAAAATAAAGTTTATATTAACAAACCAAATATTTTTAATATTTCACAAGGATATTGTAACCATGTTTCTTCATCTGGTAAAACAACCGACTTTATCATTTTTGTCACTTGACATTTTTGTGGCGGCCAAAAACAAAAGTACGTGTTGTTGCGATTTTGTACCCATATGTTAGGCACAATAGCAACAATGGGTGCATTTTTTTTATTAAACTGTATCTTACAAATATAAAAAAAAACATTTTCTTTTGCGTTTGACATAATGACTAAAACATAAAAACAATAATTAATATTAATAATTCACAATATAAAATGCAGTTTATCAATGTAAAATTGAAGTTACTGCAAATTCACTTAAACTATTTAAAGGAAACTTTATTGCCTTGTGTGAAATGGAGTTAAGTGAAATAACCTTAAGTTCAACTGATAAATTTCTACACAAATAAGTTCCAAACTATTAGATGGTATGGGACTTAAATACAAATCAGTTACTGTTTCAAATTTATAACAAATTAAACTGATTTCTGAGTCATTCTGTACTATAGATTTGATTACTAAAACTGAGCCATCAAAGCTTATGCAGCAACTATTGGCTAGGTCTGTTTTTAAAACAAAATTTTCAGTTTCTACTTTTTTAAACTGTTGCCCGAATATTATGCTATTCAATAAAATTCCACTAGTTTTTTTGCTAACCTTAGGATAACATTTATTGTTTAAATTAATACCCACAACACTTGTTAAACAATTTTTAAATTCACGATTATGTAGTTGAGTAACAACAAATTTTTTTTTTTTAATTTACGTTTAAATGATTGAAAGCTGTTTTCAAAAGTAAAAGCACTAAAGTTATCTAATACATCATAAACACGACAATCATCTACTAAGTGTATTAAACTATGGACATTGTAGGAAATGTGTTCCTCTCCGTATAAATCACTGAATTGTTCCACATACAATTTCAATAAATCTTCAGCATAATTAATCATAGATGACATGTATAAAGAAGAAGCTAAGATTATCATAGCTACATGCAACATCATAAAATGTAAACTATGAAACTAATTCTGTGCTCACTATTAGCATATCATACCATCAACCAGAATAAATATGTAAAATCATACGAATCAGCGCTCTAATCATATTAAAATAGACAGAGTTAATCAACACAGAAAAAGTTTAAATTTATTAGTTTTAAGTCCATAGACATGAAATACAAAAAGTTTTAATTGTTTTATGATTTATTTTTTCCTCCCCTAGTATTAATTTCTTATTAGTATGCACAAATAACTGCTGCAGGTATAACAATAATTTACAACACATTACTACATTAGTCATGTATTTCTACACTTTAAAATACCTATTGACTATCAATACGACAAATATGAATTGTATGATAGTATAACTTATAATGATTTTAAATAGGTACAACCTACCTACTTTTTTTTTTTATCATACAATTTAAAAATAAAGTTTTCTTAAATTAGTCATTGACAAAATAATTTTATTCACAAACATAACTCCACAGTGTATAGGTATAGTTTTTTTTTGGTTAATAAAGTAACCAATTCTGATGGGTGGTGTGTGTGGGGGGGGGGGGTGAACATTGGAAAAGTAAGTACACAAATTAAAAGAATAGGTACCTATCAGAATAATATGGAACCTAATTTAAAAGTCTTCATCAATTATGTCCATTGTTGAGGTAGTTGAAGTATTTTAATAACAGCCGCTGAATCTTTTGGTATTGCATACTCTATTTTCAAAGAAGTTTGTCTTTCTCGTTGTAAATGGGAACGGGTTTGACGACCTGTAATCCAATATTTTACATATTACTGTGATCAATTTTTTACCATAAGCATAAGCTAAATACACAATTGAACATTACTTACATTTTAACTACCAAAACATTTGCAAATTGTTGACGAATTTTGTCGAAATTTGAACTTTAAACGCTTATGAGAAATGGTGGCTATGTATCTCTTAAATTTGTGAACAGATATTACAGAAACTATAATAGGATGCCCGTATTACATTTTCAAACTCTTAGACATAGCAAAGAACATTTTATTGAAAATAATTTTAAAAACAAAACTAATCGAAAATAATAAAATGTATTATCCCCATAACTAGGTGAAAAATAGTAAAATTGTATGGTGTGTAGAAAATGCTAATACCAACATTCGGCAAACAAATCATGTATATATACCGAGGTAGTTTTTTTTTAGTTACACTCATAAGACAAAATCAATTTTTCTCAAAAATATAATCATTTTTCCTTAGTTATCTTTTTGTTTTTCCCGATGTATTTGAAAGCAACTGGGAACATTCAATTTTATATATAAACACCTAATTCATAATTTATGTTAAATGTTTTTACCTCTTAGATGCGATTTCCTTGTCGTGCTCAGGGTAGTAAATAACTAAAAATTGTTTTCCTTCTCCATCACAGACAACTGGTTTGGATTATGTTTTGAGACAGCCTCTCTGACCGTGTATACTGATTTACTGAGCATTGTTTACATCACTTATAATTGTGAAATGATTACCGCAGATTCTATGCCGGTAGAAATTGGGATAGTCATTTAATCCGAAGATTTTCAGTCATTGTTTCCTTTTATTTCATTGATTTTATGGAAATCTATATATGTGAACAAACTGGCAACTAGACTGACTACATATTATTAACAAGTATAAACAGTGCAATTAGAAAATAATACTTACAAACGAAAATAACGTAATGCGGCGAGTCGATACATTGGATGTGTTGCTAAAAAGAATACACTTATCCATGGCGATTATTTACTAAAATGATGTATGAATAGAACTCTGTACGACCGTTCTGTAGTCTGTATTCCGTTCAAATTTCAAATAATCGCGATTCAAACTTAACGTCGGCAAACGAAAAATAAATATTATGTTGTTATTTATTTGATAACAATTATCACCATCATAGTTCGTAGTACTTAGTGATAAGACAGAAACGCGGGCATTAAATTTGACCGAAGTCGGAATTTCGTGAACGATGCCAGCTCCGCGACCCACGATTTAAGACGTAACACGGGCATTTTGTTGTCTCCGTTATACATAGCAAATTTACGTTATGCGTAATACATTATTTATTATTTGTGTCTGTGTACACGATAATTTTGTTATTCGAAATAATGCTTCGCTTTTCATCAACTCCGGCGGGAAAGTGAATCTAGTATAGGTGCATGGGGGATGTCGAAATGAAATTTTCGATAATTTTAGTCTTTTCTTATTTATGTCGATAAAAACATTTTCTCTTGGTCCAAAAAATTGAGAATTTAATACGCATACAACGTTCCTCGTAAGTTTTCGTTGGTGGAAATTAAAAAAAATCTATCGCAAATCCACAATAGTCTTTATGACAAAATTCGTAAAAATCACGAACATTTGAAAACTATTTTTTAGTTAGAAATTCATACAAATGTATATTCTTATCGAAAATTGAATATAAATATATATATATATGTTGTTTTTAATTTCTTATTAATTAATGTAAATTTATTTTATTATTATGGCACAATAAACATATTGAAAATTAAAATGCCACTACTGGAATAATTGCAAAAAAAAAAAAAAACAATAAAAATATGATTTATTTGGAATCAGAATGACATGAAGCAAATTAAATTTCTCATATAGAAAAAATTTTATATCGCAATAGTAATTAATTCAAAAATGTTTAAAAAAAAAAAACACAGAAATATGCAATTAAAATCTTAAATAAGTCCTCAAATGAAAAAGTTAGTTGATTGGTCGTATTGTGCAGCCCAAAAGATTTACAGTTTACATCTATTATCGTCATGACACTAATTCTGTGCTCACTATTAGCATATCATACCATCAACCAGAATAAAATGTAAAATCATACGAATCAGCGCTCTAATCATATTAAAATAGACAGAGTTAATCACACAGAAAAAGTTTAAATTTATTAGTTTTAAGTCATAGACATGAAATACAAAAAGTTTTAATTGTTTTATGATTTATTTTTTCCTCCCCTAGTATTAATTCTTATTAGTATGCACAAATACTGCTGCAGGTATAACAATATTTACAACACATTACTACATTAGTCATGTATTCTACACTTTAAAATACCTATTGACTATCAATACACAAAATGAATTGTATGATAGTATAACTTATAATGATTTTAAATAGGTACAACCTACCTACTTTTTTTTTTATCATATACAATTTAAAAATAAAGTTTTCTTAAATTAGTCATTGACAAAATAATTTTATTCACAAACATAACTCCACAGTGTATAGGTATAGTTTTTTTTTGGTTAAATAAAGTAACCAATTACATTCTGATGGGTGGTGTGTGGGGGGGGGGAACACATGGGAAAGTAAGTACACAATTAAAAGAAATAGGTACCTATCAGAATATGTATACCTAATTTAAAAGTCTTCATCAATTATGTCCATTGTTGATAGTTGAAGTATTTTAATAACAGCCGCTGAATCTTTTTGGTAATTGCATACTCTATTTTCAAAGAAGTTTGTCTTTCCTCGTTGTAAATGGGAACGGGTTTGACGACCTGTAATCTCAATATTTTACATATTACTGTGATCAATTTTTTACCATAAGCCTAAGCTAAATACACAATTGACATTTACTACATTTTTAACTACAAAACAGTTTGCAAATTGTTGACGAATTTTGTCGAAATTTGAACTTTAACGCTTATGAGAAATGGTGGCTATTATCTCTTAATTTGTGAACAGATATTACAGAAACTATAATAGGATGCCCGTATTACATTTTCAAACTCTTAGACATAGCAAAGAACATTTTATTGAAAATAATTTTAAAACAAAACTAATCGAAAATAATAAAATGTATTATCCCCATAACTAGGTGAAAAATAGTAAAATTGTATGGTGTGTAGAAAATGCTAATACCAACATTCGGCAAACAAATCATGTATATATACCGAGGTAGTTTTTTTTTTACACTCATAAGACAAAATCAATTTTTCTCAAAAATATAATCATTTTTCCTTAGTTATCTTTTTGTTTTTCCCGATGTATTTGAAAGCAACTGGGAACATTCAATTTTATATATAAACACCTAATTCATAATTTATGTTAAATGTTTTTACCTCTTAGATGCGATTTCCTTGTCGTGCTCAGGGTAGTAAATAACTAAAAATTGTTTTCCTTCTCCATCACAGACAACTGGTTTGGATTATGTTTTGAGACAGCCTCTCTGACCGTGTATACTGATTTACTGAGCATTGTTTACAATCACTTATAATTGTGAAATGATTACCGCAGATTCTATGCCCGGTAGAAATTGGGATAGTCATTTAATCCGAAGATTTTCAGTCATTGTTTCCTTTTATTTCATTGATTTTATGGAAATCTATATATGTGAACAAACTGGCAAACTAGACTGACTACATATTATTAACAAGTATAAACAGTGCAATTAGAAAATAATACTTACAAACGAAAATTAACGTAATGGGCGCGAGTCGATACATTGGATGTTTTGCTAAAAAGAATACACTTATCCATGGCGATTATTTACTAAAATGATGTATGAATAGAACTCTGTACGACCGTTCTGTAGTCTGTATTTCCGTTCAAATTTCAAATAATCGCGATTCAAACTTAACGTCGGCAAACGAAAAAATAATAATATTATGTTGTTATTTATTTGATAACAATTATCACCATCATAGTTCGTAGTACTTAGTGATAAGACAGAAACGCGGGCATTAAATTTGACCGAAGTCGGAAATTTCGTGAACGATGCAGCTCCGCGACCCACGATTTAAGACGTAACACGGGCATTTTGTTGTCTCCGTTATACATAGCAAATTTACGTTATGCGTAATACATTATTTATTATTTGTGTCTGTGTACACGATAATTTTGTTATTCGAAATAATGCTTCGCTTTTCATCAACTCCGGCGGGAAAGTGAATCTAGTATAGGTGCATGGGGGATGTCGAAATGAAATTTTCGATAATTTTAGTCTTTTCTTAATTTATGTCGATAAAAACATTTTCTCTTGGTCCAAAAACTTGAGAATTTAATACGCATACAACGTTCCTCGTAAGTTTTCGTTGGTGGAAATTAAAAAAAAATCTATCGCAAATCCACAATAGTCTTTATGACAAAATTCGTAAAAATCACGAACATTTGAAAACTATTTTTTAGTTAGAAATTCATACAAATGTATATTCTTATCGAAAATTGAATATAAATATATATATATGTGTGTTTTTTAATTTCTTATTAATTAATGTAAATTTATTTTATTATTATGGCACAATAAACATATTGAAAATTAAAATGCCACTACTGGAATAATTGCAAAAAAAAAAAAAAAACAATAAAAATATGATTTATTTGGAATCAGAATGACATGAAGCAAATTAAATTTCTCATATAGAAAAAATTTTATATCGCAATAGTAATTAATTCAAAAATGTTTAAAAAAAAAAAACACAGAAATATGCAATTAAAATCTTAAATAAGTCCTCAAAATGAAAAAGTTAGTTGATTGGTCGTATTGTGCAGCCCAAAAGATTTACAGTTTACATCTATTATCGTCATGACACTAATTCTGTGCTCACTATTAGCATATCATACCATCAACCAGAATAAATATGTAAAATCATACGAATCAGCGCTCTAATCATATTAAAATAGACAGAGTTAATCAACACAGAAAAAGTTTAAATTTATTAGTTTTAAGTCCATAGACATGAAATACAAAAAGTTTTAATTGTTTTATGATTTATTTTTTCCTCCCCTAGTATTAATTTCTTATTAGTATGCACAAATAACTGCTGCAGGTATAACAATAATTTACAACACATTACTACATTAGTCATGTATTTCTACACTTTAAAATACCTATTGACTATCAATACGACAAATATGAATTGTATGATAGTATAACTTATAATGATTTTAAATAGGTACAACCTACCTACTTTTTTTTTTTATCATACAATTTAAAAATAAAGTTTTCTTAAATTAGTCATTGACAAAATAATTTTATTCACAAACATAACTCCACAGTGTATAGGTATAGTTTTTTTTTGGTTAAATAAAGTAACCAATTACATTCTGATGGGTGGTGTGGGGGGGGGGGGGAAACATTGGAAAAGTAAGTACACAAATTAAAAGAAATAGGTACCTATCAGAATATGTATACCTAATTTAAAAGTCTTCATCAATTATGTCCATTGTTGATAGTTGAAGTATTTTAATAACAGCCGCTGAATCTTTTTGGTAATTGCATACTCTATTTTCAAAGAAGTTTGTCTT
Organism: Sitobion miscanthi; assembly: GCA_008086715.1. Lineage (NCBI taxonomy): Eukaryota > Metazoa > Arthropoda > Insecta > Hemiptera > Aphididae > Sitobion > Sitobion miscanthi. The sequence continues at coordinate 22,667 of SSSL01000370.1, forward strand.
TCCTCGTTGTAAATGGGAACGGGTTTGACGACCTGTAATCCAATATTTTACATATTACTGTGATCAATTTTTTACCATAAGCATAAGCTAAATACACAATTGAACATTTACTACATTTTTAACTACAAAACAGTTTGCAAATTGTTGACGAATTTTGTCGAAATTTGAACTTTAAACGCTTATGAGAAATGGTGGCTATGTATCTCTTAAATTTGTGAACAGATATTACAGAAACTATAATAGGATGCCCGTATTACATTTTCAAACTCTTAGACATAGCAAAGAACATTTTATTGAAAATAATTTTAAAAACAAAACTAATCGAAAATAATAAAATGTATTATCCCCATAACTAGGTGAAAAATAGTAAAATTGTATGGTGTGTAGAAAATGCTAATACCAACATTCGGCAAACAAATCATGTATATATACCGAGGTAGTTTTTTTTTAGTTACACTCATAAGACAAAATCAATTTTTCTCAAAAATAATCATTTTTCCTTAGTTATCTTTTTGTTTTTCCCGATGTATTTGAAAGCAACTGGGAACATTCAATTTTATATATAAACACCTAATTCATAATTTATGTTAAATGTTTTTACCTCTTAGATGCGATTTCCTTGTCGTGCTCAGGGTAGTAAATAACTAAAAATTGTTTTCCTTCTCCATCACAGACAACTGGTTTGGATTATGTTTTGAGACAGCCTCTCTGACCGTGTATACTGATTTACTGAGCATTGTTTACAATCACTTATAATTGTGAAATGATTACCGCAGATTCTATGCCCGGTAGAAATTGGGATAGTCATTTAATCCGAAGATTTTCAGTCATTGTTTCCTTTTATTTCATTGATTTTATGGAAATCTATATATGTGAACAAACTGGCAAACTAGACTGACTACATATTATTAACAAGTATAAACAGTGCAATTAGAAAATAATACTTACAAACGAAAATTAACGTAATGCGGCGAGTCGATACATTGGATGTTTTGCTAAAAAGAATACACTTATCCATGGCGATTTTTACTAAAATGATGTATGAATAGAACTCTGTACGACCGTTCTGTAGTCTGTATTCCGTTCAAATTTCAAATAATCGCGATTCAAACTTAACGTCGGCAAACGAAAAATATATAATATTATGTTGTTATTTATTTGATAACAATTATCACCATCATAGTTCGTAGTACTTAGTGATAAGACAGAAACGCGGGCATTAAATTTGACCGAAGTCGGAAATTTCGTGAACGATGCAGCTCCGCGACCCACGATTTAAGACGTAACACGGGCATTTTGTTGTCTCCGTTATACATAGCAAATTTACGTTATGCGTAATACATTATTTATTATTTGTGTCTGTGTACACGATAATTTTGTTATTCGAAATAATGCTTCGCTTTTCATCAACTCCGGCGGGAAGTGAATCTAGTATAGGTGCATGGGGGATGTCGAAATGAAATTTTCGATAATTTTAGTCTTTTCTTAATTTATGTCGATAAAAACATTTTCTCTTGGTCCAAAAACTTGAGAATTTAATACGCATACAACGTTCCTCGTAAGTTTTCGTTGGTGGAAATTAAAAAAAAATCTATCGCAAATCCACAATAGTCTTTATGACAAAATTCGTAAAAATCACGAACATTTGAAAACTATTTTTTAGTTAGAAATTCATACAAATGTATATTCTTATCGAAAATTGAATATAAATATATATATATGTGTGTTTTTTAATTTCTTATTAATTAATGTAAATTTATTTTATTATTATGGCACAATAAACATATTGAAAATTAAAATGCCACTACTGGAATAATTGCAAAAAAAAAAAAAAAAACAATAAAAATATGATTTATTTGGAATCAGAATGACATGAAGCAAATTAAATTTCTCATATAGAAAAATTTTATATCGCAATAGTAATTAATTCAAAAATGTTTAAAAAAAAAAAACACAGATATGCAATTAAAATCTTAAATAGTCCTCAAATGAAAAAGTTAGTTGATTGGTCGTATTGTGCAGCCCAAAAGATTTACAGTTTACATCTATTATCGTCATGACACTAATTCTGTGCTCACTATTAGCATATCATACCATCAACCAGAATAAATATGTAAAATCATACGAATCAGCGCTCTAATCATATTAAAATAGACAGAGTTAATCAACACAGAAAAAGTTTAAATTTATTAGTTTTAAGTCCATAGACATGAAATACAAAAAGTTTTAATTGTTTTATGATTTATTTTTTCCTCCCCTAGTATAATTTCTTATTAGTATGCACAAATAACTGCTGCAGTATAACAATAATTTACAACACATTACTACATTAGTCATGTATTTCTACACTTTAAAATACCTATTGACTATCAATACGACAAATATGAATTGTATGATAGTATAACTTATAATGATTTTAAATAGGTACAACCTACCTACTTTTTTTTTTTATCATACAATTTAAAAATAAAGTTTTCTTAAATTAGTCATTGACAAAATAATTTTATTCACAAACATAACTCCACAGTGTATATAGTTTTTTTTTGGTTAATAAAGTAACCAATTACATTCTGATGGGTGGTGTGTGTGGGGGGGGGGAAACATTGGAAAAGTAAGTACACAAATTAAAAGAAATAGGCCTATCAGAATATATGTATACCTAATTTAAATCTTCATCAATTATGTCCATTGTTGATAGTTGAAGTATTTTAATAACAGCCGCTGAATCTTTTTGGTAATGGCATACTCTATTTTCAAAGAAGTTTGTCTTCCTCGTGTAAATGGGAACGGGTTTGACGACCTGTAATCCAATATTTTACTATTACTGTGATCAATTTTTACCATAAGCATAAGCTAAATACACAATTGAACATTTACTACATTTTTAACTACAAAACAGTTTGCAAATTGTTGACGAATTTTGTCGAATTTGAACTTTAAACGCTTATGAGAAATGGTGCTATGTATCTCTTAAATTTGTGAACAGATATTACAGAAACTATAATAGGATGCCCGTATTACATTTTCAAACTCTTAGACATAGCAAAGAACATTTTTTGAAAAAATTTTAAAAACAAAACTAATCGAAAATAAATTATTATCCCCATAACTAGGTGAAAAATAGTAAAATTGTATGGTGTGTAGAAATGCTAATACCAACATTCGGCAAACAAATCATGTATATATACCGAGGTAGTTTTTTTTTTAGTTACAACTCAGAACAAAATCAATTTTTCTCAAAAATATAATCATTTTTCCTTAGTATCTTTTTGTTTTTCCCGATGTATTTGAAAGCAACTGGGAACATTCAATTTTATATATAAACACCTAATTCATAATTTATGTTAAATGTTTTTACCTCTTAGATGCGATTTCCTTGTCGTGCTCAGGGTAGTAAATAACTAAAAATTGTTTTCCTTCTCCATCACAGACAACTGGTTTGGATTATTTTTGAGACAGCCTCTCTGACCGTGTATACTGATTTACTGAGCATTGTTTACAATCACTTATAATTGTGAAATGATTACCGCAGATTCTATGCCCGGTAGAAATTGGGATAGTCATTTAATCCGAAGATTTTCAGTCATTGTTTCCTTTTATTTCATTGATTTTATGGAAATCTATATATGTGAACAAACTGGCAAACTAGACTGACTACATATTATTAACAAGTATAAACAGTGCAATTAGAAAATAATACTTACAAACGAAAATTAACGTAATGCGGCGAGTCGATACATTGGATGTTTTGCTAAAAAGAATACACTTATCCATGGCGATTATTTACTAAAATGATGTATGAATAGAACTCTGTACGACCAGTGCCGGATCTACATATTATGTCACCGGGGCACAACGTAATATTAGCGCCCCTATAAATTACAAAAAAAAAATCGCCTGAAATGAGTAAAATTACGGATTATGGACGGATACAGCAATTATTTAGATATAATAGGTAAACAATAATCGGTTAATTCAATATTCACATCATAAAGATATTTATTAATATAAGTATAGTGGAAATGTTTATTTTTAATGGAATATAAATATTACAATACTCATCAAATTTGATAATTTTGAAAGTATATCATAAAAAGAAAAATGTATTAATATAAAACTAAAAATTTACATTTTAATTTAATTAAGTATTAATCGATGCTTTATGAATAAACTAAAATACTACAGAATAAAATACAATTTAAATTATAAATAGGTACCCATAGTCTTACAAACCATATGGTGTGGTGAATAATGTATATTACTAAACATACTGAATACACATACCAAAAAGTAAACGTTTTTAATAAAAATAAAATAATATAATAATAATAAAATAAAAAGTTAAAGTGTACAAATAATTTCTAACCTGCATGCTGTTTATCATCAAGCCAATTTTGAAAAAAGGCCGCTGTTCGCTCATTTTGTTGTTTTTTTTCAAGAGCTTTTTTTCGGAAACCACAGCCAGACAATTTTTTTTTTGGTTGTTCCATTATTGTAATATTATATTATGAAGAAAAAATAAAGTGAACAGTGACCGCTGAATGCTGATAGACGAATAGACGATAGTAAAAGTTTTAATAAAATAAATATAGTTGTCAACTTAAATACAGAAATATACACACAATACACACGATGAAGAACTCGGTTATCGCTGTATTTTCGTTATCGGCCGTATTTATGCTATTTTAGTACACTATAATTTGAAAATATAATGAGATAAAAGACGATTGCCGTTCACATAAGTTACATAACACGACAATAATTGCCACTTTGTTCATATATTTTGTAAATGCATGTATAGTCATAATCTAGCAATAAAGCATTTAATTGTATTGAAGAAAATATAAGTATAATCAAACAATATGCTTTGAAAATGAATGAGTAAATTTTTATTTAGTTGGTTTATGAATGTATTCATTTTTTTGAAATTTGCGCCCCTCTATGGTTAGCGCCCGGGGCAAGTGCCCCGGATTGCCCCCCCCTAGATCCGGTACTGTGTACGACCGTTCTGTAGTCTGTATTTCCGTTCAAATTTCAAATAATCGCGATTCAAACTTAACGTCGGCAAACGAAAAAATAATAATATTATGTTGTTATTTATTTGATAACAATTATCACCATCATAGTTCGTAGTACTTAGTGATAAGACAGAAACGCGGGCATTAAATTTGACCGAAGTCGGAAATTTTGTGAACGATGCAGCTCCGCGACCCACGATTTAAGACGTAACACGGGCATTTTGTTGTCTCCGTTATACATAGCATGTTTAAACTTGTGGTTAACAAACCTATAAATATTCCGTTTTAATTGACCAATGGTTAAAAAAATGTAAGTAAAATGTCATAATATATATAGGTATACATTTTAAAGCTGTTATAAATGTTTTATATATTTACAAAAAATGAACGCATAATCAATGTGATCATAGTTTGGAGTTAAACAAAGCCTATTTTGGGCGTTTTATACTTCGTTTTTTTTTATATTATATTAATTGTATCGTCTTGTAAGATGCAAGAGATCATTTTTTTTTTACAACTTTTGACACATTAAAGTCATACACTATTCAATTGGAAAGTATATTGTATTGAATACAATATCTTATAATGAAATGCTTTGGTAAAAAGGTATTGAAACTTATAGCTTATATATTTGTAGAAGTGAACACAGTTACATACATCAATAATAGCAACACACATCAATAATATAAGCATGTACAATAGATGTTTGTTTGGATTTTCTAGTTTCCACTGCAGATTAAAAAACAATTGTGATAACGAGACGTGTATTTTACCGTTATAGATGTACATATAGCTAACTGTCGTATATTATAAATTTCAAACGCCTAAAGTTCGTTATGGAGGCCATTTCTCTATTAATATTTACTATTTAGACACGATGAATGTCATAAACCGATAGGGTTCACGATAATATTGTAATGATGAGTCAGCAAAAAAGTGTTAGGATAAGATACACTTTATCACAATATTGTGAATTAAATGGAAATTAGGTCATGGTGTAATTATTACGAGTTCAAACTAAATAGTACTATTTTCAATGATAAGAAACGTGGGTGAGAATTATTTAATAATCCCATAAGTACGTATAAATTAGTATCTAATATACATAATAATATGTTTGTAAGAACAATTGACTATATTGCAGTGTATAATATTATGTGTATAAATATATAATTAAATTGTATTTATTTGATTGTTATAGCGGCTTGAAAACGCTTATGTTATTAACGCATTGTCGGTTAATCTTGTTCGGAATTACTGATGTAAACATTCGCTTATACAGTGGGAGTGTATAATAATATGAATGTATTATTATTATTGTTTTATAATATAATGATATATTATAACTAAATATAATATAATAATAATAATATATACAAAGTCATCCACTTCAGCTTGGATTTTGTAATAACTGGTATATAATTTATAATCTGGCCATTGAAATTTAATGTTTGTATAGTCTACAGTCTACGCACACTCCACTACACTATATAAGCGTAATGCTAATAATAATTATAATTATTATTATGTTATTTTTCGCGGCAAACGGATATGATAATATACACGCATAGTAAATAGTTATGGACGAGAGGGAAATCGAAAATAAGGGGATCGGTGGCGAATTTTAGTAAAAACATACAAATCTTCCTTCCATCGTACTGATCGAACTAGTTATGCGATAATAGTTTTTACTGTAAGTAAAAATTTTATAAACAAAATAATAATACATAAATAAATACAGTAACTATTTAGATTCGTTATTACGTCTACTAGCTGGAGATCGGCCGGTCCACTTTTCCCGATTTCACCCCCAACAACTATACATTTGGCTTAAATATTTTGAAATTTCGGAATTTTCAAACGTCGATTATTCAGAATTCAAATCGGAAATCTTAAAATGTGGACTGACCGTTCTAGAATTGTTAAATTCAAATTCAAATTCGCAAACTGTTCACGCGCGCAACGTCGAGTCGGTGACTTGCACGTGCGTGTGCGGGAGCGCTCCGCCGTTTCTTTTACACACTACAGTGACCACTTACTACGCACCCATTTACCAGACCCAAATTTGAAAATCGCCTATTCCGAACTCCTTAAAAACTGTCCGCCACCGGTCCCCTTAAGACATGAGACTTGTTTCGGCGCGAACAGGCCGTGATGATACTGCACGACATTATGACTTACCCAAACGCACCGCGATATAATAATATTATTATTGCACAATATACGCTTCATCATAACACCCAAATCATTTTGTACGCAGACCCGTCACAATGTCGGCTAGGCATAATAACACGATACGAATACGACGATTTGAGAGCGACGCGAGTGTAGGTAGGTACGTGACGCACGCGGCCGAATTCGGCATGTTGTTGTTAAACGGTGTCAGATACGTTATCGGATCGATCGGATACGTTGACATTAGATGCATTGTTTCAACGATGATTACAATATTGTATATCCGGTACCTAGGTGCCTATTAGCAGTTATCACAGTGTCGTATAATAATGATTTCAGATTTCGACTGAGCCACCGGAGCTGAGGTGTGATTAATCGCTATTATTCTGCACAACCACACGTAGGAACGCGGTGGCGGGCGCGCGATTAGTGAAATATTATTATTTACTATCAACGTCATACCTGATATTACTTTTCGCGTCTTTATTTCAACGGAGAATCGGTTTCATTTTTTTTTTTTTCAGGAAGTCTTTGAACCGTACGTGCAATCAAAATGAATGGGTGATTCGGTCCGATTGAATCGTACGGCTTAATCATCACGTAAACCGTCCGATATATATATTTCGTTGTATTTCCCATAACGCGCATTACTTTGATTCGTTTTCTTTATTATTTTATCATTTCGGCGAATACACGCGATGACGTGTTCGGGCTGTTGTTTACTTGTTTGTAATTCTGTATACCTAGGTAGGCACCAGACTACGATATTAATTACTGTAAATATTATGATAATATTACGTTATTACGTTTTAAACTTACAACCATTGTACCATTATATTATGTTGTTGTGCTATTCAAAATTCAGTGTGAAAACACGTTTTGTTAGGGTGGATAACATTTTATATATAATAATATATTTATGGAACATACAAATAGAACTTGTTTCATCCAATTGGAATTTTTATGTAAATCGTGCACTCGTACTTTGGACGTTTTATAAAATGTTAAAATACACATTCGATTTACTTGCTAAAAATAGCAAGTATACAAAATACGCTTTCAATCGAAATTATCCTTTTAAAGTTTAAACTTTCACTAACTTTTAAGTGGTTAACTTGACGAACAAACATAACAAAATAGATACAACAGACTGTTTGACATTCCATTGTGAAGTTGAACTAGTTGAAGTAAAATAAACTGTGTCATGTATACGCATATTAAAATCGGTATAGAACTAATAAAGTATTGTTCGAAAATTGAATTTTAAAAGTCCAAGGTGTGTGATCATTTATAAAGTACAATATACAAGAGTACAAGAATTATACTGTCTAGGATTGTCGTTGAATCTTTAAAATCGTCATATTTCCCATTGTACCTACTTTACTATTATATTACTGAATATTACTTATTTTTTGTGTTGAATTTATGACGAATACAGACAAAAATTATAGTTTATATTTTAGAATTGGACAACGGGATACCGTGCTCATAAAAAAGTCGTATCCAAATTTTACGAGTGCATTTTAATTACCTATATTATTCACTGGTTAGATTCTATAGTGTCATGTAGCTGTAAGTTTTAACACTAAAATATAACTTTTACACTAAAACGTTACAAGCCAAATTTATACATTAACATTTATAACATACATTACCAAAAATACTGCATCTTGGTAATCGGTAGAACAAGAACAGTCTTTCTAATCCAGGAAAATTTGATATTTTTTAATACCACGGGGGAGGGGGGAGATTTTACAAAAATAAAAAGAGACATATAATATAAAAGGTTCAAGTTCTACAAGCTGCTCTAGATCAGAAGTTCCTAACTTTTTTATTGTCGTGGATCACTATATTATAGTTTACAAATTGGGACTATGGACCGTTTACACTAAACACCAAAAACTGATTTTTCGAATACTGATAGGTTAGGTATCGAGCACAGAAATATATTATTGTAAACGTTATTTTCAGTAATTACTTTAGCTCACGGTATTTTCAGTATTTCATACTTCAGTAACCATATGAACAGTGTATGAACTCTATTTTTAATAATTGTTAAGGTAAAAACTAGATACCTCTCCATAAATTTGTAAGACAGTCGCTACATCGTATCAGCTTATACATTATTATTATTTAGTCTTTTTGTTTTTTTTATGATTTTACGAATACGTTATCATAAATATTTTATTATCAATATTCATTATGGCCTATGGGTACATTTTTAAAATAAGGATGAGAAATTAAAAGTGATATTTTATGACAAATTACAATATTAATAATTAAAATATATACCTATCATTGTTGATTGACTGTCCTGAATCACCCTATTTAAATAAGTAGGTATCTCGAGTAAAACGTACGAAATTTAAATAAAATTTTATTAAAAATAAATAATCCCACACTTCAAATATAGTAGGTTCTGAGGAAGTGTTTGAGGAAAGTGGAAACTATAATGAAATTGCAGGCAAATGCATTACTTAATTAAATAACATAATCTACAATTAGTTATAGGTGAACCTTATAAACTTAAATAAAACAATTGCAATGATAAACAATATAGCTCAGGTTACATTTGAAAAAAAGGTCAACCAATATTTTTTCCGATATTTTCAACTTACAAGAATTGATAAACACAAATAAAATGTTTTATTAATAAATAACACAGATAAAGAAATGGAAGGAAGAACTGAAGAAGATTTTACATATAGTTTATAGATATTTGAGGATATTGGTTGATATATTGCATTATTCATTACCAAGTTTCGTAAAAATGAGGGGTGCATTTTCCTGACGGTCAAAGGCCAGGAAAGGGTGTGCTTGCACACATTGTACTTGCACCCCTTCATTTTGTATTCATAATTGGTCTAAATGTTAATCGATAGTTTTTTTTTTTGGAAATATTGTGCAATGACAATATATTTCTTACATATTGGATTTGATTTTGAATAAAATAATAAGCATTATTATTATTATTTGCTATGATCTACATAATATTGTAAACTGCTAATGATAAATACCTAATTACTTTACCATAACTATTTTATATTAATAATTATAATTTAAGTGTTAAGCAAGTTCATAACTCGAATTTTATTGATATATTATTTGAATTTGTATATAATAGTGGCGTAATTTTTTTTAAAAATAATTTAGTACTAAATGATTAAAACTTCAGTATATTTTATTATACGTAAATCGTATATCAGTATATATATTTATTTGCTGTATTATCACTCAGCATTTCCCGAATCTGATCAATTTTTTTTGTTCTGACTAGAATATTCTTATTTATTTCTTCAATTTTATTTTTTTATTAACTTTACATTTCTGTATAATATTTATTATAATTTATAAGTAGTCATGATGTACTCCGACTGCACGTCATGTAGTCATGCAGCTTATGTAGGTGGTCACTGGTCAGGTGGACTACAACTACCTTAGTCACTATATACGTATATCATAATAATAATTTTTATTTCCAAATACTGTCTGATATGTACTTTATACTTCTATATTCTATCGAATTCCACCTACTTACAATAAATTATCCTCCTGATCTATTAATGATGTATTTACTATTTATTAGTGGCATATATATACCTACGTGTGGGCGTGGAAGCCCAACAGTTAAACCTCTCTCGTACTATTATAAATTGTATATTTCCTCCGCCGAAGACACTTCAATATTGTACATCGTCTCCGATAATGTAATATTCACCGTTGTGGCGTTGTTGTATGGTAAAATCTTATATTATCAGTATATCACATATTGTCCGAACAAAAACGGCGCCCTTTAAGATACGACCTATCGATATAATAATTGTTTTTTATAACCCTACATTATATGTTTTATAATATTGTTCCACGTACAGACGTAAGTACGTTGAGTATAATATAATATATTATTATTATATTAATAACACAAAAACAATATTATTGTTATTGCCTGTACAGCGGCTACCCGAAGGCGTAACGTTAGCCCTGAACTCGATGAACTCGGCCACCCGATACGACGACTAGCTAATAATAATAATAATAATAATAATAATAATAATAATAATAATATAATAATAATAATATAATATAGGTACCGCGCCGGCGATAATAACGCGATATTCGTAATGCGAGCGCCAGTAAAATAATAATAATATTAATATTTAGCTGCTGATCGGTAATGGGTCGGGGGGAGGAGGTACTGCAAATGTTATAACTTATAATATGACATTATATGGGACACGGGTATATAATAATATAATATATAGTGATTGAATATATTAAAGTATGTAATTTTCGATATTTTATGCAAATCGCCGCAACTTTCCTCTGCGGCGCTTTCGTCGCAGACACATCGTAAAGTAAAACGTGTCACGCTCAATAGTATTGCAACGATAATATTATAATAAAATAAAATAATTATTATTACCAAAGTACGACACGACGTGTCCACAGCGTTCGCTCTAAATATTATTATCATGTCCGATCTAATATGGTAGTGATACGAGTAGGTGGATTATCTACCTGGCATCCCAAAGTAATATGTCCCAGATATTTTTGAACCGTATTAATCGTAATATCGAATAGTTATTGTATAATATATTATGATCGTTATATATAATAATTAAAAAATATACAAGTTTCGAAGTATACCAATATAATACTATGAACGATAATATTGTAATTTGTAGTGATAATTATTAATAATCACTAATCAGTGTATTTTTTTTTAATTTATCTATAATTAATATACAACATAATAGTAAAGTTGGCAGTTGGTAAAATTAGAAAACACGATAGAATATTTTTCGTTGAGCATACTTAAGTAGGTAGATAATAGATTATAGTAATATAACATTGAAGAACGTATCCATATGCGTGTAAATTAGAGTTAGTACAGTATCGTCCGTCGTCGTTATAGAAAAAAACGTGTTTTCCGCATATGCATAATAATATTACAGACCCTACTGATAATGAGAAACAACATAAAATATACAACCGAACACGACGACGTCTTGAAAGTAAATGGAAAATCGTTGGAGGCAAGAAATTATTTATCGATCGTCTGTGTGTCCGAACGACGCTGAAGCAGTACAATAATTAGTTTAATGGCAAACGCACGCGATGTCCCGAAGTGTTATATTTACATTAATCGTATCACGACTCTGCGACACACGTATATTATGTAATAATAATACCGAATGGGTTACCGTAACGGTTAAATAATACAATTTTATAACGACGGATCGTGTACGATATTGGGACAATTGTTTCGGTTTATACTTGAAGGGAAATGCGTAATATGTTTAACATTTATACATAATATTATTATAATGCCCCGTATGATAGGTGTATAAGCTACTCGACAGACACGCACAGCAGTCTAGAAAAAGCCATCATAAATCAACTACGATATGATATGATATTATTCCCACTCGTAACAACAAAACGAATTTTTTTTATAATATGATAATACTCGTATTATTAGATTATGTATAAGATGACACTGTAATTTATTATTATTATTATTGTGTCTTCGGGTGCCTCATTGGACGTCCACCAATATCATATAACCACCAGACGCGCTCGTCGCTCTACAAAAGCATATTTGCATAATCAAAACTAATGATCGAAATCCATTAAAAGATAATTACAATGTTGCAATGAAGAGGTTCTGTACACTGTGGTATACGTTTGTTTTAGCCGTTTTCGATGTTTGATCATCATCGTTCAAAACTGTTTAAACATAATGTACCTACCTAACGCAATTTTCGCATTTCTTGAATATTGGCTTTTGGACAATTTTATTTATACACGGATCATGACTGATTTACATTAACATAAGGTTATTATTTATTATTAGTAGGTACTTACACTAAAATTGAATAAGTCGAATCCGTGGTATAGTAGTTGTTAATTGTTATAGAGTTCGTATACTATAATATAATGCTAAGCCAGCCAACAGCAAAACTAGTCCATCTAAAAATGGCATAATCAATTTTACGTTACCTATGTATATTAATATTTGATATTTAATTTACGTCTTGATAATATATTTATTAAAAACATCGTTTTCAAAGTGATTATAAGAACGTTTTAATTAAAAAAGGAAACTAAATTTAAACGGCGAGTAAAATTGTGCTTTTACAACTCCGGTACCACATAAATTACGATAAAAACATTAATATAATATGCATAGATATTTATTCTGCGTTATAAAGTACGCAAGTTAATTGACTTAGCTTGCAGGGATAGGGGCAGGGGGAAGATCTGAACAGGAATATTCATGAGTGGTGTACGAAGTACAATGAAGACTTGGCCGTAATTACATCCCAATGGTTGGGGGGGGGGAGAGAGAGTTTGACCGCAAATTCCCCCCCTCTCCTATAAATCCACCCCTGGGTGGAGTGTAGGGGCTGAGAAAAAACGTATTGCGTGTGATTCGAAAACCATTCGATACAAACACGTACCACACAACCTAACGTATATAGGAACTATATTCATGAGGGTACTTCGGCCTTTGCGAAATGGTTCCTATATATTATCATGTGACATCTCAATCGACCTCTCCGAGTTGAAAATAGAAATTGCGCGTACCGCCAGCGCTGTACAAAATGTGTAGCGATGCATAGATATTATCGTATAATAGACATGGACATTATAATATCGCGTATAGGTATGTATATATATACGGCGACGGCGGGCGAATGATTTTATATAGACCTGCGCGTCAGTATATAATGTAAAATATTATAAAACGACGGACGGCGATAAATCGTACGTAACACGACTCGACGACGACTCGCGGAATAATAATAAATAATAATAACATAATGCACGGTGTACATATTATATATATTATTTTTATAGGTATAGTACGACGCTGCGTGCGATTGCTGTCAATAGGTCTGTCTAGGATTTGTTTGGGCTGCAGCATACGTGTCACGAATCCCGAACGAGTGCGTAACGTATAATAGTTGTTATATAGTTCGATGTATCACTACCTACATATATATATATTATACCCGTCACATTGCGGGTTAAGGTGTGCAATTTAATAACGTCGTCGTCGTCGTCGTTTGTCGTGCGGAATTGCCTGCAACGACCGTCGGTGTCACGTCTCTTCCGTCCGCCGATGATTCTGTATTTCTGCTGCGGTACCTATCTATATATAGGTAATAATAATATAATATTATTATAGTTACGTGCCCGTCACAGTGGTCCGCAGTCGTCACAGTGGATCGTGTTGTTGTATTATCATTATTATTATTCGTTATTGTTATTGTAGGTACACGGTGTGTTTATGTCATATCGATTCGCGATCGGTACAAGTCTTTTTTCGGAAAATCATTGCCACAATCGAATCGCCGTCATTGTTACTGTTATTGTTATCATTATTATTATTGTTATTACTTATTAGTCGCTACTGCTGCCGTACACTTGCGCGTAGTCGTACGCACCGTGACGCGTGCAGTGCAATTTCCGTTATGCGATTATGGGCGTCGCGTATTTTTATTCCATTCCACTAGCCCGTGGTTGTCAAACAGTAAGAAAAACTCGGTACGTGCCCATGACGAGCGCCTCTATATTATAGCCAGATCACGTACCTATTTTGCTTCTTGAGTTTGTCTCATTTGAATATTAATACATTACAATTTATATATTACACGTCTATACGTTTTAAACCAAAGGCCAACAAGTTTTTTTTTTTATCAAGTTTATCAAACTTACTATCGGCAATGTTTCTATTGACTTCTTCGCGGCGCCCGATGCGTGTCGATGTGTTATATAAATGGTTAAGACCTTCCTGCATGACGTATAATACTTTTTAGTATAAAACGTATTTTTTTATAAATATTTTAATTAACTAGAAATTTAACATAATGTTTTCGAACTCGTTTTAAAGAGAAAACTGGCATTGCTCTCACACTTAAAACAATTGCGATCAAATGATTGTCATACCTATAGTTGTTGGACGTAAAATGTTTGATTCAAAAATTATGGCAGAATCATTAGTTTTCTTAAAATACGATAAGTTATAAGTTTCAATACGATACATATTTGTTTGAGATTGAAACTATTGAAAGCATTAACCGTCCAAAACCTTTTTTTAGACGGTATCAATAACGTGTTTATAACGAATATATTATACAAAGTGTAGGTAATAAATAAATTATTGAAACATATAGTAAATTCTTGGCAACATTAATTAGAAAAAACAAAAAGAAAGAAGGCAGAAAGTACAGCATCCGTTTGTGATGATTAGAGCGAAACACACGGTTATATGGTCGCAGACACTAAATACAGTTCTCTATAAGTTCTCTTTACAAGAGCGATAAAAAACTTTAATCGTCCGGCTTTGTAGCGGCATATGTATATTATAATTAGGAATCTCGTACCGACATACCTATACGCATAATAATATATAGATGGGTACACGCATATGCACATAATATTATAATATTAAAATTATACGACAACAACGATATATTTTACAATACTAGATTAATAACCGTTTGGCGCGTACAGGTCATCTCGACGAAGTCCATAATTGAATGACGACAATTGTCGCATCCAGAATCGCATGTCAGAGACACCAAAAAAATAATCATAATAAACAAACAATATTATTATCATTATAATATTATTTTATAGCGGCGGCGGCGGCGGCAGCTCTTTGAATGATTAACGACTGCACACAAACGTTGCACACACATATTATACACGTGTAGACTGACCAGGAAATGTTGGCAATGTGTGTGTGTGTGTGAATTTGTTCGCGCGATATGCCCAAGGTTGCGGGCAACACCGCAGAGCCTTATCAACGCCCGTGTACGTCCACAATAATAATTTCATGTAGTATAATACTATATAATATTATACACACATATTATTATTATTATTCTCATTATCATTACATATTATAACTATTTTGGAGTTCGATAGTCGTCGCGCGCGCGACCCGCGAACCTTGGGCGCAAGCGAACGCAAACAGGCGTAATATGTAATAATATAATGATAATATATGTGTATATTATGCATAATAGCCTTGTGCACGTCCGATACGATAGAGTCCCTATATATACCTACCTTATTTATGTACTAACTAGCTGTATAAACCGACTTCTCATAGGAAAAAAATGAGCAAAGCATAAAATATGGCGCAATATAAGTCGTATTTAGGTTTAAGTGTAGGTACCTCAGTTACTGGAAAATCGGCATCGTGAACCAATTTGACCGAAGCGGGCCTTTGACGGATTAGGTAAAGTACTTCGTATATTTTCAAACAGGGTTAGGACTATATTCTCTAAGCTTCTCTGATATGTCTAAGAACAATTTTTGTCAAAGTTGGTCGATTAGTTTTTACGTCTATTTATAAGCCACAGACATTGCCTTTTAAAGTATATTTGAATAATAAACATCAAAATATTATTATAGTTTTATTTAAAAAATACATTCATCGTTCCACTCAGAATCTAAAAATCAAAAAAAAAAAATGTTTTAGGTACCTATATATGTATAAAAAAAATTATTAAAAAATTATTTTTTAAATGTTTGGTCCGAATTTTCGTATAACATCTTTAAATAATCTAGAATCATTCGGTGTCGTTGACAGACTCCATTTTTATTGAATCTCCCCCCCCCCCAACTGGTCTACACTTTTGCTGATTTTTTTTTATTGTATTCAATAGGACTGGTTCTATAGACTATACAAAATCCAAGTGGGTTATAATGGGTAAGGTCTATCCATCAGTAGCTTCTGGACAGTTAAAGAATTCTGCTTTTAGAACCATATGCAAATACCATTCTCAAAGAAATGAAATATTATATATATTTATATTTATTATTATATTTTATAATTAAAAAACGAATACTGTTGGAATGTATATATACTTATATATTAATTATTTTAAATACGTTATAATTGTGATGGAAATATTTAAAACGTGCGATATTTTGTGGGTGCACCGTCCCCGGGGTAAGAATTCATGGGGGTGATCATACCCTTTACATAGAATTTTAGAATTATTGAAAATAATATTGGTACCTATTGTTAACTATATTTTTAACAAATCTATCATTAGTTTTTTAGATGTAGATATAGGTTGGGTGGTAATAGGTACACACATATAAAATAATATAGTATACCTGTATTACATAATCTTAGCATATGTCCCCCTCACACCCGCATTAAAGATCTGAATTACCGTTCTCTGATTGATTCCGCTTTTATCTAAAATAATAATAAAAAAAAAAATAGCAAATTAAATATTTGTGGGTTTATGTATACTAGTATACTTATTTTTGTTGATCTCCAACAAGTTTTTGGCAACAACATGGTTTTTAGCTTTTATTAAATTATTTACATAAGATTTATCTACGTATACATTTCGATTTTATGTAAATAAGAAATAAAATTATTAATATTTGAGAGGGTACGATAATCGCTATTGCCTATAGATTTTCCGAAATAAAGAATTCTCTTAACATTTAGACCGTGGACGATAATTTGTTGACTGTACTTACGTAACATGTGATGGCCTTAAAATTTCAATTTTATTATTTAATTAACTATTCAAATATTTGTTTAAATTTGTAAGTGACATTTAAAACTTCCATAATAGTCTATTTATATCCACTTTTTCTATGTTTTTAGAAATTTTGAATGGCTTGCAGCCAAAATGCCGGATTATTGTGATAAAAAATAAACGTGAGGAAAAAGTATTCTAAAATGTTGTTTTTATTTGTAAAATTGAATAAATTATATTTTATTTATTTTCATACTTAATTTAGAACTTGTTCAGGTATCTTATTTATTTAAATTATCTCTCATGAGTAAAAACAATTCATTAAATTGATCGTACCAATTACACCTCTAGCCCTTATTTTAATATGTATAACTTTACTATACCTAATAGGTATATTTGCGAATTGGACAATAATTATTAATACGTTCAATTATATTTATTGAATTATGCAAATGTATCCAATACATTACTCTACTAAACTTGAACTGTTGTAATAAACGTCACGTCCTTAAACGTAATTTATGTTAAACAAATTCTGTTCAAATTACACGTTTATGTTAAGACACTGAAGAATATTAAAATAATAACCAAAGTTATCAATTATACCATATAGATGATAAATGACAAACTTAGATATTTTTATTTTTTTAGGCTTTTATAATAAAAAACGTATAGATAGGTATAATAGCAATAGCAAGACGAAACATGTATTATTTTCTACGAGTGTATGGCATGTGTAGGTATTAACGTCAGTAATAATAATTTATAACAATATAATATTTTATGCTAATTTTTAATATGAATAGAATTCAAACCATTACATTATGCAAACGACTTTAAGCCATATAATATGCTATATAATGTCTTAATTAATGAAAAATAATACATTGTTATGTTTATGCAGCGAGATAATCGAATTATTTAAACAAGTATTTGCGATTTTGAAATAAGTCAATAAATTAAATTTGCTGGTTTATCTATCATAAATTAATTAAGTATACTTAATAATTTGTCCGTCAACAAACTTGTTACAATTTCCTGATTAAACACATTTTATTTTCTAGTGGGATTAAACTTATTATAATCAATTTCTTAATTCAAAAGGTCTTGACGTAACATACCTACCTATTTGTAACATATCTTATCATATGGTTTTGAGCTGGATACTGCATTTATAGTTGTCATGGTAACCAGATAATAACACAGATGAAGTTAATGTTATAATTTTGCGTTATAGGTAGTACCTATATATATATATATAGGTTGCATTTATAGTATAACCGATGCACAATATAATATTCCGTTACTCGACCGATACCGTGTTACAGACATCAGTATACCTATAAATTTTCCCTAGCAACCGATGAATAAAATAATTACTTTACCATAGCAACCGGCAAAAAACTTATACCCGTAGTATTTGGATACAATTTTTTTTCATATTAAGTTGCCCCGTACCAACAAAATATGATTAACATAACTACGTTACCATAGTAACCTCGTTGATGTACTACTTTTTTTAAATCATAATTTTAAAAACATAATATTATATACGATTCAATGTTTTTCCGCGAGTGAAGAAAATATCAAGTTGCACACTAGCACGCTACGATTTTAAACACATTATATAATAAATGTATCCATGAAAAAGTCTCCATCATCCCCTAATATAAATATGTGAACTATAATATTATACTATAATTTGTTTGTAAATAAATACAATTTAGATAGTTTAATATGATTTTGTTATATATTTACAACTGTTTGTAGTCATAATAATATGACTTGGTAACAACTAATAAGTAACCACACTATAGAATATAGACCTATGAGACAAAATTTATATTTATTATTGAATTGATGTTTACACAACTCTTTATTATGTGCCATTGGACATTAAACATTTAAATAAGGTTTTATGAGTTGCAAAAGTAAATACGTATTAATAAAGTACGTCAGTACCTTCTTTCTAGTTTAATTTAATTCTTATACAAAGTTCTTGTCAAACTGTGTAACGCCACGTGATTACTACTATATATATATATAATACTACTCATAATTAAATTCTACATTATATTAATTATACATGGATGGTGATAGTTAATTTAATACCTATTTTAATGAAATATTATAGGCGGTACTATATTTCAAGCTATGACAATAATAAAATATTAGATTATAATAAACCCACTGTTATAATTTATCATAAATATATATTACATTTATGTTTGCAAATAGGTTTATATAAGTGAGCGTAGATATTTGAAATGTTTGATTTAATTAAACGTAATAGCATTGTGATGCAGTTAAAATGTTAAATATGTCAGGTATAGCTAATCGAAAAGAGCTCGTAATACACGCTCGGTGCTCTGAATTTTTCAACTGATTTCGGAATTTCATTGTTTAGAATGTATGTAATAAAAAAAAAAAAAAAAAAACCATCGGACTCCTCGACATGTGTAAAGCAATTTCGAATAATAATAAAAAAATCTAAAAAAAAAAATAGGAAATCGATTGGCATTAATATGTGTTTTTTTTCCAAACTGCAAAGGGAATAACCGCGGAGCCTAGAGGAGTATTGGCAAGTAATGCAAGTATACCCAGGTGAAATACGTATTTTTAATACAACAATATTATTATGTTTAAAGCACACCGTGTTATATAGATTATATAATATATATACAGCGCATAACCGTCCATAAATCCATGGTCAATGCACAGGTCTGATTAGGCTTAATATAGAGATACCTATGCTGATATAATAACGTGTATTTTACTATCCAATTACCTGGCTCTGCACCGCGATTTATATATTATTATTTGGTTTTTAAAGCTGCTCCATGAAATAGCATAATATACATATCGTTATTTATTATATTATATACTTTATGGCGCTGTGCGTACATACAATTTGCATATAAATATAAACACAATCTATATTTTATATTATTATATTATGAATATAATATGCATGTTATGTATGTACTCTCGGTATACCAAACGTATACATACAACATACTACATACATAATATTATAAGTACGTATAAGTACGAACTAATATAATATAATTTTCATATTATACATTTTTCACACTAAATGTGTTGCGTTTCTTGCAATTATAAAAGCTTAAAAGTATAAAACTGGAAACGCTCACAATTTCACTATATGTTATTGAGTCTAGTGTGTGTTCTCTACCTATATGGCCATATAGAACTGTTATTGAGGTATCTATACTGCAGTTAACATTGTCGGGGATAAGTACCACGCGGTTAATAAAATAAACAAAATATAATAAACCTTACAAGGGGCGTGTTTCAGCTCGTTTATTGAGAGCTATCGCGGACTTAAAGATGGGTTATTGAGCATAAAATATCTAAGTCGTTATTAATAATGTGACCTATAAAATCGAGGAAGACGCACATGGGATATGACCAGCGAAGAGGAATTGCGATATTCTGAGACACCTCAAATTACGCGATGATATCACAATCACTTCTATTCGTGCGTGTTTCAGATTAATTAAAAAAAATAATAACAATTTTACCCAGACAAATGTTATATAATC
>SSSL01000238.1:0-45768 GCA_008086715.1 Sitobion miscanthi
AATTTAATAATTATTTTGTAGTTAAAAATGTATAAAATGTTCAACTTTTATAGCTAAGGATTGAAGATTTTAAACAAGGTTCCACGTAAATAGGTAAATATATAAATTACTTTATTCACAATAATTTCATCAAATATACTTAGTAATATCATGGGCTGACTGACCGTCTTCGTTCAGAATAGTTTTTCTTATACAATGATATTATATTATTGAATTCAAATTTAACACCTACTTGTAACCTACTGTACATCAGAGTGACACCTACTTGCCCACCTTTTTATATTTATTTTTTTGTTAAATTTTAAATCACACCGTTTAACAATGAAATCTGCACTGAAGAGACAGAAGCTGATATCTGCCAAAATATCGATTTCGGGGTTTTTACGGTATGTGAAAGTAATAGGTCATTATTTTGTTGTGGCAAAATATGATATCAGTGGGACAATTAGTTTTAATATTTTATAAGCATTATACAAATTGACTATCTACACGGAACACAGAATTTGATTGTGGCAAAATATGATAAATCATTTATCAGGTTTTGCCACAAATATTATTATGTGTCAAAACATGATAATTTCTATAAATAGCAGATATCATGAGATATTCATTAAAGTAAACAAAATGCATTTTGATAGCCGATAACGATAATCTATAGTCTATAATAATGTATTATTATTAGTTTTATTATTTTCATTATGATATGATTTGTGTCTTGTTACTAAGTATCGTAAAAATTAAAAAAAAACTTAACCTAACCTCGAATGTACTGTACAATATTAAAAAGTATAAAATTGCTGTTGCCTACTAGATATTCTGTATCATAACATAGTTATTTTTTAATATGCTTATAACTTTTTTTTTAAATATTTGAAATGTCACGAGCGCTAAAGCTTTTAAATTTAGCCAAAAAGTTGTCTTATACGGAAGATAATAAAAATATTCATCATGGTAAGTACCTAATAGCAAAATATTATTGTAATGCTAAAAATATTAACTATACCTACTTAATATTTTTATTGAAAATAATATGATAGTAACTAACAAGAATTTCAAGAATAAAGACAAAACTACTAGAGTACGACAAAATGACAAAAAAGAGCAACAACAATCTTTCGTAGAGAAGAACCTGAAAAACACACAATAGACAGATAACTGTTAAATACTATTTAAATCTTAACGGGAATCAACAAGAAATCTGTAAAAAAATGTTTCAAAATACATATGGTATTAGTAGAGGTAAAGTTGATGTCATGATATTTAAAAAAAGGTCTTCGGCTACTAGAATTTCATCTACGACAGGCAAAGGGACTCACAAACCTCATAATTTTAACATAGACATTAGAACAAGAATGTTAAATCATATAAAAAGTTTTCCTCTTCAAGAAAGCCACTATGCCAGAAAAAGAACTAGTCGTCTATATCTTTCTTCTTCATTAAACATTAGTAAAATGTACGATTGTATAAAGATTATTGCCATCAAAATGGATTTAAAGATGAATCATCATATTGGTTGTATAGAACAGTTTTTTCAGAAACTGGTTTGAAATTCAAACTTCCATGTGTTGATACTTGCAAGACTTGTGACGAGTTTAAAATAAAATCGAGACATGTATTTGATGAAGAATTACAAATTTAAATCAGAAAAACCAAGACCATATAACATGGTTGAATTGGCCTACAATTCAAAAAAAGAAGACAAAGTATTATTGACTACTACTCCATCTTTAAAAGTTATTGTTTTTGACTTACAACAGTGTTGCCTACTCCTGACTTAAAAACCAATATTGTTTTTACAAACGTCAGCTCTGGACATATAATGAAACCATTAGAGACTTGAGTAAAAATGAATCTTACTGTTATATGTGGCATGAAGCCATAGCAAGAAGAGGATCAATTGAAGTAGCATCTATTTATACAAATTTATTCAAGGCAAAATTGATAACAATATCACTCACCTTATTACTTATTCGGACACTTGTTCCGGTCAAAATCGTAATATAAACGTTGCATTAATGTTTATGTTTGCTCTTCAAAATCATCCTTCTCTTCAAATTGTAGATCAGAAATTTTGGTGCCAGGACACACACATCTAGAATGCGATAGTGATCATTCCAGAATCGAACGTTGTAAAAAACAATCAGAGTCAACAATATCAATACCAAATGATTGGTATAATTTTGTAAGAAATGTACGAGGAAAAATACCATTGAAAGTAATAGAAATGGAACAAATAGATTTCAAATCATTTTCTTCGTTATTATCTGGACCATTAGTAAAACGGGCTCTTGATACTGATAAAGAAAAGATAAATTGGTTAAAAATGACATGGATAAGATATGACAAAACATTTGGCATCATTCAATTTAAGTATACATTAAATAAAGAAGCTCCATTTCGCATTTTGGATCTAAGAAAAGGAGCAATAAGAACCAGAAATAGAGCTGAATTAACAAGTGGAGTATCCAACATAAGGCTTCCACAAACATACAATGGGCCATTATCTATTGATTCAGAAAAGAAGAAGGATCTAATTTCTCTACTTCCATTATTAGATCCGATATACCACCAATTTTACAAGGATTTGAAAACCAACACTAGAGCTGCTATGATACAGCAATCAGATGAAGAGTCATCATCCGAAGATTAAAATATAAGTTTTAATATTTTATGGAATAAACTTAATGTTAGTTTATTAATCTTTAAAATGTATTGTAAATGTTTGACATACTATGCAAAAAATTATTATGATATTTTTGTGAATTTTTTTATAATTAAGGACAATTGACAAATTATGATAATGTGAACATTCATAGTCTTTATTTTTGTGGCAATACTAGGTAAGTACTGTATATAAAGTGTTTTGTTAAAATTATTAAAGGTATTTAAATTAATAAATTGATTTACCTGGTCACAAATCATTCACAATTATATTTTCTTTTAATTTAAACAAACAAAATAGTTTTATTATTTAAATCAAGGTGGCAATTACTCTTTTAGTAGCTCACGCAAAAGATTTATTTTTTAAAACGTTCTCCTGAAAAGTTATGATTTTGCACATATCAGCTTCTGCCTCTTCAGTGCAGATTTAATAAATTACATTCTGACAAAAATAATTTTTTGCACATTTCTAAATGCCTCGCCTGGTACCCAACCAAGTTTGAATTTTGGGAGACTAATGGCCGATAAAATAAATGGTTTGCTTTTAGAAAGCTCTAAATCTAACAAATAATTGAATCTTTTTTCAAGACTAAGAACAATTGAAAATGCTAATGGCTTACAATAAACCAAATGCGTTGCTTGAATTAACTTCAATCTTAAAGCAATTATAGTGGATTCAACATACCCTAAAAAACATGTTTTTTCACCCTGTAGCAGATCAAGTGATGTGGCTAGAGGCTCCATAACAAAACAATATTCCTCAAGAAAACTCCACTCCAAAGTTTTAATTTTTTTTTAATTTTAGGTTATCAAAGGCAACACCCAATTTTTCCTTATTAGCCACAACTTTTCTTACTGCATGGAACATTGAGTTCCACCTAGTTATAATTGGTACAGGAAACTTACAGTGGCATATCTTATATACTTTATCCGACGCAACTGAGCTCCTACTTAAGAGGTTCCAAAATAAATTTAATTTTGCAAATATAGCCTTGGAGATATTATTATATGACTTGTCTCCAATTTTTGGCAAATCAGTAGTAGCAATTAAACTTAATGTATGAGCAGAGCAGGTCAAATGGTTTAGCAAAGTTATGTCATCTTCAAAATCGTTAGAATTAGACATCGTAAAATCAGATATTAATTTTGTTACATCAACAACTTCAACCTCAGCACTCGTATCATCAACCTCGTCATCAGTATCACTTTTTTCGCTACTTGATGATTCATTACTAGTACCATTAAACCAGTTACTATAAGTAGTACTATCCTGATTATTTTCAATTGTAGGGGTGGAAAAAATTCTAAATGCTTTTCCAAAATTTGTGGCATTGTCAGTCACAGTATGTGAAATTTTAGAATTATTTATTTGAAAAGTTTGGGTAATTGTACTAAAAACTGGAGCTATATTTATATATGTATGACTACCTTTTATTCGCCGACAACCTAGTATGTATGAGTGCCTGATAAAAGTGTTCTCATCAAGAAAATGGCATGTCATTCCTAGGTAGCTTTTGTTGTTACATGACCATATATCAGCTGTTGTGCATATATATGTTTGTTTTGATATTAAGTCCGTCAACATTGTAACATAGGAATTATACCTTAAATGTAATTCTTTACTTATAACTTTTGTGTTGGGAAGTAAAGCAGAATCCGTTATTCCAGAAAGGCCCATGATAAGTCTCTGAAGGATGGTTTATGGCAGGTTGCAAGTGGTCTCATCTCTTGTACTATGTAGTCAAAGACTAGGTCAGTAATCTAAAATCAAAAATTGATTAATATATATAACTAAATAAGCAATTAACATAAACCAACATTTTATAAATTGAATGTTACAATTTCATTTCTCAAAACAGTAATATAAGAAAAACAACTTTCAAACTTTGTAAACTTGTAAAGTTTATAAATTTCAGTTATACAAAATAATATTTAAAAAAATTCATACTTTAAATTATTTTATTTACTTTTGTAATTACCTACTATTTTACTATTACTGTTTCTAAGAACTTTATTCTTTTAATAGTAATTAACTATTGTATAACTGAGCTATTAATTATTATATAAGTATGTTCATAATATAGTAGGTATATACAACATTCAAAAATACCTATTTAATATTTTACTTATATATTAAATAATGTACCTACATAGTACTCATGTTAAATGATAGGTATATCAATTGAACATTATAAATTATTGTACCTATAATAATTATACCTCCTTGACTTTAATAAAATAAAAAGTTTTTAAATACCTAATTTATTAATATTTATTATTAGTTATTCAACACTAATTAACTCACTTTATTTTTAGATATCTTCTTTGACTGGCACAATTGTAGTTGAATTTGTGACTGGCGATTTGATGATGTTGATGATGTCATGTCGCTTACATCTACAGATATTAATATGTTGTAAATTATCATATGGTTAATACAAAGATAAAAGATTATGGTTAAGATATAGGTACGATTAATTTACTCACTTGAATCTGATATGGTAATGTTTGATTTTTTTTTCTCTTTACTCTTTTGTAATTTTGTCAATATTGATGAATGCTTATACTAAAACAGCCAACAGGTATAACAGGCCAACTAGTAAAAAATTACCAAATACCCAGAAACGTTAAATTAAACATATAAGACTATACCTCAACGTTATCATCAGACAGTAGACACTTTTGATTACTAGCACTAATTTATTATGAAACACTCAATATCTATTCGTCAATTTTTTTTTTGTTAGATATTTACCCATCTGCATAACAGGACCCACCACTCACCCATTTAAAAGGGGTGGCAGCCGCCACCCCTATTATAAAGGTTTGGCGCCAATGCGTATACACTATAGCCCTGCACGGGCCTAACTTTTGAAGTCCAAGCCCGTCCAAAATAGAATTTTACTAACGAGACCCGGCCCGGCCCGATTTGTTTCATTTCTTTTAAATATACAGTCCAGCCCAGCCCAATACGTTTAACTTAAATATATATTATATAGTGTATACTGTATACTGTATACTTAGCTAGACCCAGTCCAAATTTTCACTGAAATATATGGACTTGACCATATATTCAAATGGTTAAAGACCATTGCTCTACTGTGAAGTGTGTAGTGTGTACTGTGTAGTCTGTGACTTATGTACAGTGTACACTGTACACTATTACCTAATACCTAACCTATTACCTACCAAGTATTATCTAGTACTTAAATTGTGTAAAGTAAATAGTAAAGGGTAAAAAAAAATTGGTAGTCTAAAGTACTCAATATACTATATCAATCTTCTTTTTAATCAAAATACAAAATTAACATTTAATTAAAATAAAATAAAATAAAAAACAACTTAATATTTAAATGTACTGCTTTAGAAAATTATAAAATAAAAATTCTTCATTTTTCCTTTTGATAGTCTTGTAAAAATAACAATGCGTCGATAGTTTCTGCTTTAAGGCAAGATCTTCTTTCCTCAATTACTCTACCTGCAGCACTAAATGCCCGTTCACTTGCAGCACTTGTTGCTGGTATAGCCAGAATTCTTATTGCCAATTTAGCCATTGTTGGTAAAATGTTGTTTCTAGCTTTCCACCAGTCTAATATATTTTCATTTGTTTGAAACGTATCTGTACTGTGTGTATAAGACTCAAGTTCATTCTCATATGAAGACATAGCATTAGGCTGAGTAAAATCATTTTCCCATTCTGAAAACATATTATTGTATGAACTGGTAGATGGTGCTTGTACTTCCGGATGAACTTGATTCACTTCATTTCTTACTGGTTGATTTTCTTGAATTTTTAGTAGTTCTAGCTTAACATTACCTATAACACGATTCTTTTCACTTTCTCCCATCATCTTCATACTTTTATAAGGTGGAAACAAAAATAATGCAATTTCATGATTTCGGTGAAGTTTAAATTTACTTTCCATAGCATTAAGTGCTCGAGCAGCCAATATTTTTAAAGTTTTAGAAGTCTCATCAATTTGTGTATTATGTTTTATACTTTCTAGATGTTTAACCAACTTACAGCGATAGAGCACTACTAAATTAATTGTAGAATATTTTTCACCTTCAATTTTAGTTGATGCTTCTTTAAATGGAATTAAGAAATCAATTAACTTGGTTAGTAAGTCAACGTTTATATATTTTAATCTCGTATAGTTATGTCCATAAAGCTTAATTAACTCTTTATACATATCTCTTATTGATTGTAACATTATAACTTTTGAGTACCATCTAGTTTCAACATGTTGATGTAATGGCTTGGAGAGTAAATTATTACAGATTTTTTCATATACCTCACTAAAGACTTTGATGCTGATATTAATGTATCTACTGGTTTCAAATATTGCAACTGTATACCTGCATCTGTATTTTCAGTTGATTTTTGTTCTGTTAGGCTGAATGTTTCTTGTAGAATGTTGTGTAAAATATGAGCTGAGCAATTTATTCTTGTATACTTTTCTAATGCTTTTATAATATTTGAACCCCGATCTGTTACCCAAGTTAATTTTGAGAGCCTTTCTTCTCCATTAGTCTTAGCCCAATCCCCAAAAAATGTTTAAGACTTTTGTTTATGTTTTCACCTGTTTTTTTTTTATCTATTTCAAATTGTTTAACACACAGAACATTAGATTTAAGTTGCCATTCATCATTTATATAATGGATGGTTATTGCCGTATATCCTATCTTTTTAAAGTCATCGGTCCACATGTCTGTAGTTGCTGAACAACGACCATTATTGAAATATGGTAAAATAATTGCCAATAGTTCACTTCTTAAACTTTCAGCCATTTTTAGACAGTTTCTTGAGACAGTAGTTGGGTGAGGCATTAGGTCAGCTGCATCAATTTTTCCATATCTAGCACCAGTATTGATTAAAAATTGACATAACTGTCTGAACCCCTCTCCGTCTACAGCTTCAAATGGTCTAATATCCAAACTACACAATTTTATGCAACAATTAACTGCTTCAATTGTAACTGAGGATGGAATATTAGGCTTGTTTCTCTTTGCAAAAAAGTTATCGATCCTTTCATTATTTACATTAAGTTGACATTTGTGCCGATTCAAATGAGATACTCCACATGAACTACTGTACGTTAAAATTGTTTTGCATTTTGTACAACATACATAACCTGTGTCTTTGGGCAATTGAACTTCATCATTATTTGCGTAAATTATTTTGCTAAATAAATCCCATACTTTACTTTTCCCTCTATGTGTTTCTAAAATACATTCACCAGTTTTAATTTTATTTTGAATTATAGTTTTGTGCTCCCTATTGTTGTCAGTCTTCGGTACTGTAATTTGGTCATTTTGGTCGTCACTCATATTGAGTATTTATGACTGTAAAAAACAAACTAACACTTAAAAAAATATAGTCTTTTTAATAAATCCTTATTAGTATTTTGAAAAAATATAAGAAAATAGCTTGAAAAAATAATTTAAACCACATTATTCACATTTTAGATTTTATTATAATTAGGTATTAACTATCAAAATTAAATAAAATTAATTAATTAATTAAATAAAAAACAATTTTAGAATACAAATTTAAAAAATGGTATCTCTTTTAAGTACCTACTACCTACCTTTATGATAAAAGAAAAAAAAATGATTAGAATTTATATAGACAATAGGCATCTGGCATACCTCTAATTCTATGTGGAATATCTTCAGGTTAGATAGATAGAAACAAAAATATGAATTTTAGTGTTAGGTTATATTATGACTATTATATAAATTATTACTAATAATTAATTAATTTAATTAATATGCTTTTATATTTTCTTTTTACTCCAATAATTATTTAGTACTTAGTACTTACCTTATTTTGAAGATCGTAAAATGAAGTAAATATTTGCTCACTAGCTGTGTCATTCGACCAGTCTTCGACAGACGACACTACACAGTAAACAACTGCACACGTGCACACTACACGTAGGTACTAGGTACTAGGTATGCATTTACGATTTACGCACAACGCTGAACGCACTTCAATCATTATTTATAGCAATACGAAATACAAAAACATAATCAAGATAATAAACATAAGAAAATTTATATAGACTATAAAGTGTCAATACGTTAAACTTGTCCCATTGGTCGGTCGGTACTCGGTCATATAAATGATATCTGAATATAGAATACGGAGTATCTTATTGAGTAGAAGAATGATATTCCTACATTTATAAATAGATTACTGTAAAATACGTATTTCCGAATTTCTGGCTATCGGTAATTTGTCTTGTCAATAGAAATCAAATGATAAATTAAATTTAAATTAAATCATTTATCAATCAATATTATAAAATATAAATGAAGCCCTGCCCGACCAACTAATACTGAAGTGAAGGGCCAGGCCCAGCCCGAACCCGATTTCGGTGACACAAGCACGGCCCATGCAGGGCTCTAGTATACACCAATACACCATAAGCTATGGTGTAACATATCTACTATATGTAGAAACCTACATATAGGTAGTAGGTATCTATCTAAGAAAAACCTATTAATTATTTCACATTAAAATCTTAAATAAATAAATAACTATACCTAGGTATTTATTTTTTAAATCAGTTAATTTTGTTGTTTGAAAAATGTTAAATATATTTATATTTTTAGTTTAATTAATAATACATATTATAGGTAGCTAAGGTAGTATAGGTATTTACCTTAATATGACTTAAAAAATTCCCTGTTGAATTGATTTGACCATGTATGGTTTTGGAACAGGTTTGACATTTGGCTGTTAGTTTTTTCTCATCAACTTGTAAAACTTTATAAAACTGTCCATCAAATAAATAGTGGTTTGAAAATAATAAATCAACATCAGTAGTATTTTTCTTTTGAACAATCTTAATAATATCGGTAGTTATAGGCGTTGTAGCTGATGTAGGATCGTCAATATACTCGTTGTTTGGTACAACAGTGGCATTTGAACTTGATAGATTATCATTTTTCTTATTTGGATAATTCACTGAACTTGTTAGAAATCGCTTCATAATTATTGTAACACACGATAAACAGACAGTGTAAATAAATATTTGAAATAATAATAATTTATAAAAATATTTTAAACTTAAAATACACAAGGACAAGTGTCAATAGTTGTCGACTGAGTTCGGACACTTTCTGATCCGTCTGCTGGATGACGATTACACACGCTACAGACTGCAGTTATATTATTATTTATATCTTTGTTTATACATTTATCGAACAGGACGATTAATAACCACTGCGTATGTAATTGGACAGTTTGTTCGCGCTCTTAAAGCTACATCCACTCTAATCAATTTTGTAAATAACAATAATTACTATTTATAGATTTTTGAACCCGACTATTGTGGATAAGTTAGATAAATGACAAAATGTGCAGAATTCCGGGTAAACAATATACATTGTTACAAATATAATGCAAGGTGCTTAGTGTTTACTTATTAGTTATTAGATTTGACTTCAAAAAGATATGAGATGCCTTGCATATAACACACTCTGCATAGTGTTTTTTCGTAACATGCTTTTATTAGGTTCACATACTTTTTGGGTATTCCTAAAATTACCAATGCTTTCCAAAGCTCTTCTCTGTCTACACTATCATACGCCTGCTTGTAATCCACAAAGACTAAATGCAGGTCCTTCCCAAATTCGTAGTATTTTGACATTAATTGTCTTAGCGCGAAAACATGGTCTGTTGTGGATTTTCCTCTCCTAAACCCGCATTGGTAATTCCCAACTATTTCTTCAACATACGGGTTTAACCTTTCTAATATCAGTGTTGTCAGAATTTTATAGCATGTGTCCAGTAGCGAAATTCCTCTATAGTTCTCGGTTTTAGTAGGGTTGCCTTTTTTAAATATTGGGCATATAATTGCAGTTTTCCATTCTTCCGGGATTGTCTCAGTTTTCCATATTGTTTTAATAACTTCTGTAATTTTGCTCACCAACATCGTACCACCATTTTTAAGTAATTCCGCTACTATGCTGTTTTCTCCTGGGGCTTTGTTATTTTTAAGCCTCTTAAACAGATTATCAATTTCTTCGTATTTGGGAGCGTCTATATTTATTTCTGCTGTTAGGCAGTCCTCGCTTGGATTTAAACCCTGCCCTATTGAGGGTCGGTTCAGGAGGTCTTCAAAATGTTCCTTGAATTGGTTAATTACTTGTCTTTCTTCTGTGATCATAGTTCCCGTACCGTCCACTAAGATCCTTGTTTGTGGTTTAAAGCCAACTTTTACTGCCCTACTCTCGCTATTAGTTTATATTATAATATTTAATATATATGTGTAATTAATTATATTCTTATGATGAATTATATTACTATTTGAAAAAAATGATAGAGTTTTATCATCACTTGGGAATAAGTTAGCTAAAAGCCTAAAACTATCAGCCATACGCCAATACCCCATAAGTTTAAAAGTATTTTGTACATTTTCTTTATACATATCAATAAATCATTAACAATCTACATACCTACCCCCACAAAGGGGGTGCTGGTGGACCTTCAGTACAGGGGCCCGTTAAAATTAATTTGTAATTTTTGAAATTTTTATAAAAATACTTATATTTTATTAAATATATTGTAAAATAAAATTTTATGAAATATATATATATATATTTATTCATTTTGATAGTTTAAAAGGCGGTTTAACCATTGATTACCTGGAAATGATCGTTGTTGCGTCTTCCGTATCGTTTGCAATCGAGATTAGATTATTAAACCTACCTTTTATTAGTTTTTAATACCTAGATTCCTAGACCTTACACTAGATTTAATCAGTATTGTACAATACACCGCGTTGTATACAACGAAAGCCGAACCGTCGAATCCGTCCATATATTTGTTTCATTTTATTATAATATTATAATTTTATTGCGTTCTTTGTACATATAATAATTAAGTAATGTATAAGCATAAATCAGGTTCTCTGAAAGGCAGAGAAAAATTAGAAAAAGATGCTAAAGAAGTAAAGGATCGTCTGTCTATAACAAATTTTTTTAACTCAACTTCGGAGAAGAACGTGCTTGTTATAATGATTCGTCTATGCCAAAGACTATGTGGAAATTTTCGAGACGGATGAAACTAATATTGTTTCTACAAGTAGCACTGATTCTAATGTATGTGAAAGTGAACATAAACCATTAATTTCACCATCATTAGAGACATCTTTGGATTTGAAGGACCCTGGAATATGGCCAACTTCAATTTCGAGGTCAGTTTGTGATACAATTGTTTTTTGTGCACCAAAATTTCCCGAAATAGTTGATTTTGTAAAATATATGCCAAGAGACATTAATGGTAAGTCTTTTAGTAAATTTATGCTTTATACAAGTCATCGAATAATCGCGAATCGTTTCATCGAGATTGGTTAATTTGGAGTGAGATAAAACAATCTTTACACTGTTTACCTTGTATTTTATTTAACACGAAATTAACTGAAACTTCAAATAATATTAGTATATTAGCTAAGAGAGAAGGTTTTTGTCCTCGCAAAACACCATGGAAAAAACGGTATTCAAAACTTCCTACTCATGAAAATAGTTAAGTTCACAGAGATTTATTTTTAGAATGGAAAACTTAACAACAATCACTGCTAGGTCATGGTGTTGATTATACTCTTCAAAAACAAATCAAGCACGAGGCTGACAAATGGAAAGCAATTTTACGTTGGTTACTCGATATTACTTTATTTTTGAGATCAAGAGGTTTGTCATTTCAAGGAGATAATTCTACAATTGGCGATATACACTATGGTAATTTCATAGGTGTTTTAGAATTTCTTGGCAAATATGATGAAATCTATACTCGCGTACATTTATCTGTGGTAAACCAAGCACAAATAAATGGTGAATCGATGAAAGGCAGTGCTTATTATTTATCATGAAAAAGTCAAAATGAGTTTATTTTTTAGTGTGGAAATAAAGTTATGAAAACTATTTTAGAACAACGTGAGAATGCAATTTATTATTCAATTATTGCAGACGCTACCCCCATATGTTTCTCACCAAGAGCAAAATGT
The DNA here is from genome assembly GCA_008086715.1 of Sitobion miscanthi. NCBI lineage: Eukaryota > Metazoa > Arthropoda > Insecta > Hemiptera > Aphididae > Sitobion > Sitobion miscanthi. Next base: position 12,678 of record SSSL01000238.1, read on the forward strand.
TTTGATATTAAGATATGTTTCACAAAATGAAAAAACCGAATTATTCGAGATTTATGAACGATTTATTGAATTCATAAATTTCAATAAAAAAACTGGAGAAGGTATTTCCTTTAAAAAAAAAAATATTATTCCAAAATGTTTTATATGTACATGATATTGATGGTAAATTGCATATTTGGAAGTTTTATGAAGCGCCCCGACAAACATTTAGTACAGGGGCCCAGAATTGTATGTGGGGGCCCTGCCTACCTACATCATCAATATTACACCTATACTGCTATACAATTTATATAATAATTAATAGTATAATACTATGAGGTATATCGTATACTCACTATACTTTTATATGATTACTTCTTTGTTATTTGTTATTACTTATAACTATCCACCTATTAGTCGTTAATCATTATGGTCTTATGGACTTATTTCGTAATTCATTAATTTAGTAAGTAACGTAACGTGATAAAAATTATTTCGGGTAATTCAACTGTAATTTAAATAAATATATTTAGTGTGACAAGTAACATAATTGTATTACTTTCCTTGCTCAAATAGTCAAATGTTTAATTGGATCTCTGAACGAGATCATGATTCATTCAATATGCGCGCAGTGGTTGATTATTATCGTATAGTTACCAATATGCATATGCAACAATTTCAAAAACCCCCCTACAGAGTTCAAACATTTCCTACACAATACCCTACATCTATACCGTTTCAGCGATTACTTTTAAATAGACTGGTATAGTGGCATCATTAAAAAAGTTTCATATTTCGAGAATGAGTGACGGACTAAAAAAAATAAGAGTGAAAAATAATCATGTAGTACTAACAAGTAACAAGTCATAACACGCAGTGTGATTAGTACATATTAGACATAGGCACAAATAGGGGAGGGGGGCTGAAGCTCTACTATACAATAATATTAAATAAGGCGACTAAGCTTGAAAAGAATTCAGGAAAGTGTTGAAGGTGCTATTGACATTTTTGTAGGAACTTAGCCCCTAAATCCCCCCTTCCCTCTATTTGCAAATTTGGTATAGACTAATCGAAAGTACCTATAAGTACCTATATATCTGACTACAACTTATAAAAACGTCTCGTTATTTTTTGAAATCGATCAAATAATCGAATGAATAATATTATATATAGATGTGACTTTTAATAATTCACATAGGTTATGCATTAAGTATCAAGTGGAATTGAGTCAAGAATATTATAGGTACTCAGGCGCCGATCTAGAAGATTTTAACAGGGGGTGATCAAAAAAAAAGGTAGACAAGTGGGTGTTGCTCAGCTGTACAGTATGTTACAATGGGTTACTGTAATGGATAGTGTAAAATTTGATTCAATGTTAATAATATGAAATATTATACTTTCATTGTATACGAAAAACGAATTTGAGCGAAGACGGTAGTAAGCCTATGATATGTAATACATTATATTTCATACAGTCATTTGTACGTACATTTCTCCGCCCTCCCCCCTCCCACATTCAAAATATTCCATTTTTTTATGCCATTATTTAGCATACTATTGATTTGCACGACCATTTTCGTATTTGCACGTTTTTAGATTATGCGTAAAACCTAAAAATATCCATGGTGGGGGAGGGTGAAGAAATATATCTCCAGCCCCACCAAAAGTCAAATCAGAACTAATTCCTATGCCATTATTTAGAACGTAATTAGCATGGATTTGCACGACCAGACTCGAAGTTCGCATGTAACTTTCCCACCCTACGACACTTTTTCTTTTTTGCGCATTTCCAGCCCCCAACAAAAGTGAAATAATGTAATTTTCAAACTTTTTACTATGCCAATATTTAGCATGAATTTGCACAACCAGACCCGGAGTTATCAATCCGCACCTCTGACCGTTCGTAACCCTTGTATGCAATTGATAAATCTCGAATTTATAAATATATATTATGATCCATGTAATTCGTAAATCTACCATCTAGTGACTCCAGATTCCTTTATGAATATCCTTATGGGGGAATATCATACTTTTAACTGCAAGTCATTTCCTTATTGCTAGGTCAATAAGTCGAAGACCATTATAATTTATTATAACTAGGGCTGGGATTTTAATGCCCTAAAAAACCCCGAAAAATGTCCTAAAAAAAATGCTTTTATGACCTACAAACTCTAAATAATGCCCTTCAAAACCCCGAAAAATGCCCTAAATAAATGCTTTTATGATTTTTTATTATTTTAGTATAAATTACAATAAAAAGTTTTAAAAAATGCATTATAAAAATCTATTACAAGTGTAAACTGTAAATATAAGGTTTTTCAATAAGGACGCTCGATATTTCATAGTGAAAAAAACAAGTTGTGTGTGAGATATATACTTAATTTTTATTTTATTTTAAAGAACATTATATGGCAATTATTTATGGAATATAACATCGTTCAAATGTCCGCCTCGGCTTTGCTTGGTGGCACGTATTCGGGTAGTCCAATTTTCTATCACTTTGTTGCATAAATCTGGTTGAATTTGCTTGATGGTGTTGATTATGTTGACTTTGAGGGCATCAATTATTGTTTGTGGTTTATTTGCATGGACCTGCGATTTAAGATAGCCCCAAAGAAAAAAGTCTAATGGCGTTAAATCGCACGATCTCGGAGGCCAGTTTATGTCACCATTGCGTGATATCACCATGCCCTCAAATCGTTCACGTAGAATGTCCATCGTTGCACGCGCTGTGTGACCACGTAGCACCATCTTGCTGGAATCACATGTCCTCAGTATCCATATCATCGAGCTTAGGCCAAAAAAAGTTGTTGATCATTGATCTGTAGCACTCACCGTTGACGGTTATGGCAATGCCCGTTTCGTTTTGGAAGAAGTACAGACCAATAATTCCGCTAGACCAAAATCCGCACCAAACAGTGACCTTTTCGGGATGCATTTTGTTTTGGTGTGTCTTGTGTGGATTGGTATCATCCCAAATCCGACAATTCTGTTTGTTAACGTATCCATTCATCCAAAAATGGGCCTCGTCGCTAAAGATTATTTTTTAGCGAAGTTTGGATCAACTGCTAACTGCCCCAGAACCCAATCAGCGAATACACGACGTTGTGTATGGTCGTTTACACTGAGTGCTTGTGTTAGTTGGATTTTATACGGGTGAAGACCCGTCTCGACGCAAAATTCGCCAAGTTGAAGTCACAGAAAGACCAAGTTCTTGTGAACGACGAGGAATTGACTCTTGGGTTTTCCCGTACACTATCACGCACAGCAGCGATGTTCTCAATGGATCTTGCATTTCGTTACGTATGGGTGTTGGCTGATAATTTATTGAACCAGTTGACTCGAATTTGGCTACCAAACGTCGAATAGTCGACTCAGCAAGACGGTTGTGTCGAGGATAAAAATCGCGTAATGCGCGGAATGTTTCTCTAACGGAGCACTGATTTTGGTAATAAAATTTAATTATACGCACACGTTGTTCTACGCTATAACCGTTCATGGTCATTTGCCATACGGTACTGAACAATTCACAACAATTATGCAGATAAGGCATTAATGACATTCCCGATATATCCGATCAAAGTTCGAGTGCCTCTAGTTAGGCCTCTAGTATAAATCTAAAAAAAAAGTTGTACACAAAGCTAGATAGACTTAATCTCATAGACGTGGACTTCGTTCAATCTGAAAAAAAAATATTTTTATAAATTATTTAATAGGTTTAGTCGTATATTTATTTACCTGTACATTCTGAACTGTTACACTGAACCACGAGAGGTTGTTTCAGATTTTCAAATAAAAATGATCTTCTATTGTCTGCCAGTAAGTTCTAATAGATGGAAAAACTCCTTTCAACATCTACTAAAGTGATTGGCGAATATTTGAAGAAGGCTAAATCATTCGCTGTAAGATCATCCGGAATTTCATTTGTTGCGCCTTGACCGTTTAAAATATCAGATATATCGGAAATGATTTTAAATCCTTTGTTTTTATTTAAAGTAGTAGTAAGTTTTTGGTATATGATTTTTTCGATTTGATTTGGTACTTTTTGAATTTCAGCTTTTATTTTTTGAATAATGTTAATGGAATCAATCGAAGGTACTCCGGAAGTGTCTAATTGAGTTATAGATGTTGCTAATGTGCTAAAATTTGCCTTTATATATATTAAGTTATGTTTCAAATTTACATTAGACAATAAATTCTGAGCTTAAGAAACTGCAACTGCGTCTTCTGCGTCTAATTGATTAATAATTTCTTTAATCAGTTCAAAATGGTCACAATAGTATATAGAAGCATTAAGCCAAGTGCTCCAACGTGTTAATACAGGCCGAAGAGGTAGTGGAATATCTGGTGCCATCGTTTTAAATATTTGGATTCGCAACGGTGCTTTCAAAAATACTTTTAGATTCTGAGTGGAACGATGAATGTATTGATTTTACAATGATGTGTGTTTTTATATATTTTTTTTATTTTTTTTTTGTGTCTGTGTACACGATAAGTAGTCGAAATAATGCTTTGACTTTCAACTTCAGCATCTTTTTCGATTGGAAAGTGAATATCGTTAGTGCATTGGGGAGGTCAAAATTTAAAATTCCCAGTAATTTTCAAAAGCACCAAAAAAAAAAAAAGAAAAATTAAGGAAAAACGGGAATTTTTACGCAAAATCGATTTTTCACAAAATTGAATTTGGTTTTTGTTGTAACTTTAAAACAAATGACCGTAGATACATGAAATTTTCACTGGTTGTTTATATTTTCATTTTCTATTCACCATAACATTTTCCAAATATGTTGACTTATTTTGAGCTGTTTGCGGACATTGTCAGTTTTCATTTTTTTTAGTTTTTTTTTTTCTATAAATATCAATAAAATTTTATCTGTTGAGTAAAAAAGCTTGAAAATTTAATAGATGGCTCCTAGGTTATTGTTTCAAAGGCAGATAAAAAAAATAAAAATTCTTAGTCACAGTTTTTATTTATAAGCATTTAAAGTTCAAATCTTGACAAAATACGGAAAAATCACGAAAATTAGCAAATTATTTTCAGTTGAGAATTCATAAAAAATTTTCTTTTTAAATCTAAGATTTAAAAATGTAATACAAGATAACCCATAAGTTTGTCTACTTTTATCAAAAAAAAAAAATGTCTACAAGCAAATCAAATTAAATTTTTATGAGCGTTTGAAATTCATATTTTTACATTTGATATTCACTCGATTTCTCATGTTACGATTTTCTTATTTTATTGTAATTAAAAAACGACTGACTGTAGATACTTGAAAATTTCACTGAATGTTTATATTAGTATTTTCTATACACGATAAAATTTTGAAAACAATTTGACTCTTTTTTAGCTGTTTACGGACATTGCCAGTTTTCAATTTTTTTAGTTTTTTTTCTATAAATATCAATAAAATTTTATTTGTTGGGAAATAAAGCGTGAAAATTTAATACAAGGCTCCTGATATATTTTTACAATAGCAGTTGAAAATATTAAAAATACATAGGCACAATTTATTTTTATAAGCATTTAAAGTTCAAATTTCGACAAGATTGAAAATTGAAAACAAGGCTCTGCGTAAATAGGTTATATATAAATTACTTTATGCACAATAATATCATCAAATATACTTAGTAACATCATAGTCTGACTGACCGTTTTCGCTCAGAGTCGTTTTTCTTATACAATGATATTATATCATTGAATTCAAATTTAACACCATCCATTACAGTGACCCACTTGTAACCTACTGTACAGCAGAGCGACATCCACATACCCACCTTTTTTTTACGTTATTTATCAATTCGTCAACATCTGGAAAATGTATTCTTATTTCTTCGGCAACTCTATGCAATGCGAGCGCCAAGCATGTAACATGTATCATTTTCGAATAATAAGTTTGAATCGATGTGGCGGCTTTTATCATGTACGGAGCAACGTCACTTAAAAATAAAAGGACATTATCGTGTATTATTCCTCATTGATAAAAACTTTGACAATTAACTTGTGTTTGGTTTTTTCTAATACTTCTGAATTTAATCAAAACATTTTACCTATGTTACCTACTTCTAATGTACCTATAAAAACATAGGCAACATAACGACCATTGGCGTCCGTCATTTCATCGATAGAAACCCATAATTTTTTATTTTCTACGTATGACCTAATCATCTGTATATAATTTCATCGTAACATATACTGACGTAATTTTTTCGTAATATGGAGCAATCAGGCGTTTGTTTATTGGTATATTTTTCCAAAAATTTAGAAAACGCAAGATTTTCGAGTTTATTTAACGGAATATTACACGACAAAAATGTACGAGTTAAATTTAAAAAATATTCCGACCTGTTTGGTACGTCTGTAATAAAACTTTATGTATTATTTTTTTCGTTTTGTAATTTACTCAGTTCTACTCCATTGATGTGTTTATCTCTTGACAAATGTTGTTGTACGGAAAATCATTTTTCAGCAGTAACTTTCAAGTTGCATATTTTACAGAATAATAGAAGCCGCACACTGGATCGGAACGGAACGGAAACGAATTTTTATCATCGGAACGCGTCGGAACAGAAACGAATTTTGTCCGCACACTGTGTCGGAACCATGTAGGAATTCCGCGGCCATATTACTTATATATACTTGGTCATTCGATCTCATCGCTCAAGCTCGACGGTCAAACTAAAGCTTATTTCTACATTATTTATTTTAAATATTTTTAAGTGTTTATAAAATATAATATTATAATGAGTGATACAAGTAGTGACGAAGAAGACATGATATTCACACTAGCTCTTTTATCAGAAGCTGAAGAACACGAAAAATATACGACAAAAAGACAGTGGGTTCATAGCATACATTTGACAAGGGAAAAAGAAGGAGAGTTCTATACACTATTCCCGCATTTAAAACAGGACAATAAAAAATTTTTTCAATACTTCCGGATGAGTTACGAAAAATTTTGCCAATTGTTAGAGCATATAAAACCTGACATACAGAAAAGAAATACAAACTTTCGAAAATGTATACCAGCAGACGAACGGTTAGCAGTGACACTCAGGTCAGTATTTGATTGATTATTTATTTTTTTATTTTTTTTATTTTATTAAATGACACCCTTGGAGGGTAATGTAGTACAGAATACAAAGGTAATATATTATAATTTGATAATAAATAATTTTAATTTTAATTTATTACTATTTAATTATAACAATACCTCAATACAATAGGCATGTGAAACACTGTAATATTAATGTAACGAGTAATTTTTTATAAGATTTACAAACAAATTATTTTTTATAATTCTGTGTACTGATTATTTGAAAATAACATATTATGTGGTTCAGTTCTGTCATCGTTGTTGTGCGCTTCAGATCTTTGAGTGTTTTCAGTTGGCAATGTTGGCTGTTGAAAGTGACTTTGGTTGGAACTTGTAGAACTGGAAGGCGAATATGAATATTGACTGGAAAAAATGTGTTGTGGATAAACCTCAGTTATATTTTTTATTTCATATTCAGTAACTAATGCCGATATCTTAGATTTTATTTCTATTTGTCGCATGGGTGAAAAAGTTCTAACTGTATCTTCCATTGATTTAAAAAATGAAGTTAAATGATCCGAACTACGTTCTTTTTTCGATTTTTTGTCATCTAGGTAGGTTTTGAGCACTAAAGCTGCACTAGATGGATATTCGGAGCACTTATTTTTCTTAATATTTGGACTATGTGTATAACCAGTGAAAGAAAGTTTTCTTTTATTTGTTGACACTGAATTTAATGAATTTATTTGAGCATCATCACCATTGTTATCATCTGATTCAATATCAAAGTGCTGTTTATTTTCGATATTTGGAGAGCCAATTATTTCACTATCATCTACATTTTCAGGATCATTTAAAATTGTATTTGTATTTGGCAAGTTACTTGTCTGTGGTCTTTTATCACCAAAGTGAGTTTTGAGGAAAAACACGTTGTGACGGAAAAGCCCAAAAATAGTGGGTTACTTTTTTTTAATTATAAAAAAGATTATATGATGACAAACTGGATATACCACCTTCAAAGCTGTTGCCCAATTCAAATACAGAACTCCCTCATGTAATTGTCGCAGATGAAGCTTTCCCATTATATAAGCATATTATGCGTCCTTATCCTGGATCACAGCTCCGCCAAAATGTGTCGAATAAAATCTATAACTATAGACACAGCAGAGCTAGGCGCGGAGAATGCTTTTGGTATTTTAGCTAAAAAATTTCAAATATATAGTCAAAAGCTTCAAATTTCTCCAGAACATCTTGACAAAGTAATAATGGCAACAGTGTGTTTACATAATTTTCTAAGAGGAGATGATGACAATTTGTGGCAACCAGGAGAATTAGAAAACAATGATACAATATTAGGTATGCAAAACATACCCAGAGTTGGGGGAAATGCAACAAATGAAGCGTTCGCTATAAGAGACAGCTTGAACTCTTATTTTAATTCAAATGAGGGAAGAGTTTTATGGCAAAATGATATAATCCAAAGAAGACGACTACATAACATTTAAATTTTCAAATATTTTAAGTAGAATAAATAATAATAATTTTAGTAATATATTTTAAGTAGAATAATATATGAAGTTTTACGAACAATTATTTAGTGATATACAAAATTTACTATATCACATATATAAGTACCTAAACTATATATTTTAACAAATATAATACCTACAATTTAGATAACAGCTCGACCGACCGTAATCGGTAACTAACCGATAAGTTTACGATCGTATACCTAAAACCTTATATTTATAGCTTGAGTAGATAACCGTGTTTCGTAGTTAACAAATAATCCAAACAGTCCAAATAAACACTAACTATAAATATTTGTTCTTATTCATATTTATTTCATATTAATTTATACTTATTATATTAAACACAATATACTAATACAAAAATGTTCAAATAAATAAATTTGTTTCTGCTGTTTTAATTTATATGTATATTAATCATAAAAAATTTACCTTGTTCGTTTAGGGTCTCTGAAATTTCTTCCCAGGCATTTTCTTTCATGACGGAGTCATAATAGTATTTATGACCAATATCATATGAATATTTCTGCACTTCACATATAAGTTTTTCATCTGTCATATTTGTAGTATACCTAAAGTACTAAAGTATACTAAATAATATACTGCTGTAGACTTTCAGTTGTCACTTGTCGTTGTGTTCACAACTACAAAGTACAAAACGATGATGACCAAAAGTGTCAGTGCGCATGTGTTTGCGATCAGAATGCTTCGGAATCCGTCAAAATATTGTCGACAAACGATTCGGTCGTGTTCCGATCCGATTCGATCCGATCCAGTATGCGGGACCTCATTTAAATTATTTTTATTAATTTTTTCCGTTCCGATCCAGTGTGCGGCAAGCTTAACACCAATCCGTCGGTTGAAAAAATATTATGCCCAAATTCTTTTACAAACGCACGCAGTAGACACACTGTCGAACATTTTACTTTTGGCATTTTTATATTAAATTATCAAAAAAAAATTAACTAGAGTAATAAAACGGTGTTAACACGACAAAACTCGTACTGAACGTCGAACGATATCATCGGACGTCGATTTTACCGATTTAAGATTATTTAACAGGAAATGCGGGTAGAGGTTACTCAAACCTTGTCCGATAATGGCGATAATATAATACGAATTACGAGTACCTACTTATTATTTACTTACTATATTTATTTAAAAACCATGTTGTCATTAGTGATGGGTAATTACCCGGTAAATTCAATGTTGGGTAAATATCGGATATTTACCCGATATTTTGGGTATTTATAAATTTGCACATTTATAAATGTTTAGTTATAAAGTTTTTAGTTATTAATCAATAGACTTGAAAGTCTAATTGAATTATTAAAATAAACTATTCTATTTTAGGTACCCATAAAACTATTCACTATTAAGTAGTATTAACCATTAATCATTATTAATCAGAATTATATACTAATAGAAAAATTGAAACAAATTACTAACAAAGAAAAAGTTATATGTGTTATTCAATTTTAACAGCTTTTGGTAATGAATGTATAAACAAATTAACAAAATGTATTAGTCTTTTTGTAATAAAATTATCAAATTCACATATCAACATTATTTATATATAACTGTGATAAATAATACAAGTTAAATTAATGAAATTTTTAAATGCAAACAAATATGACAAGAACTTTAATTTTCCAAAAACAAATTATATAAATATAATCAAATTCTTCTTCTGTTTCTGTATCCATATAAATTATGGATGAAGTATTATCTTCTTCAGAGTCACTTTCAAATCTTTCTTCTTGGGGGCTTTCTTTATCATGTTCATTTTCTTCTGTTTAATTTTTAGATTCAATAAAAACATTGTTTAAATTTGGACTAGGAGAGTTATTTATGTTTTTCAAATTTTGTAATTTATGATTGCACATAATTTTCCAGCTCTGTCGTTAGTTAATCGATTTTTTCTTTTTGAATGAATCTATGAGTAAGTACTAAAACTGCGCTCGGTTGCAGCAGAAGTAACTGGAGCTGTTAAAATTTTAATAGCAACTTTTGATAAATCAGTGCTTCTACTTAAAAGTTTCCACCAGTCAATTGGCTCAATTTTATCTAAGTTATCCCATAAAAATGGTTTTGCCTAAACACTTTGATTTGCCTGGTAGTTAGCCAATTCACACATAACTTCAAGATTCATGTTTTTAGCAACATCACATACATATTCAATGGCATCAATATTCTGAGATCCAGATAAATGTTTTCCTCTAGTTGCAGGGTCAAGAAAAGAAGATGCTAAATGAATAAAATAAAGTCTTTTCTAGACAAGATATTTTCTTTTACAAGTAATGTTTTATCCCAACTTAGTGGAAATGTAAATAGTAGATCTTTAATAGTATTTTCAACATCATTTATAAGATTAAATACCTTATCAATTATTGGTTTATTAGATTCCACAATGTGTATAGCATGTCCTATTGGTGTAAGTATGTCAACCATTTCTGTGACATTTCCCCAAAAAAAGTCATCAAGAAGTACATTTTTTAAAGTATCTACAATATTATTGTCAATTTCAAGTGTTTGAAGAGGACCTTTATTTTTTTGTTAGACTTTCAAGACAAAACAAGAAACTTCCCCAACCTGTAGTTACTGGAAGTTTAAAAAGCAACATTAATATTTTGATGAGTTCCATGTTTCTTTAAAGTTACTAATAAAACTTGACATCCCTTAATAGATCTTACAATTAGTTGACAAGTTTTCTTTAAGTTAGAAATTGATTCACTTTTACAAATGTCATTAAATAAAAGATGTAGACTGTGAGCTATGCAACCCAAGTCTTCAACGTGTGGAATTTCATTTTTAACTGATTTAAATGCTTTCTGCATATTGCTGGCATTGTCTCCAATTAAAACAAAAAATTTAGATGTATCATACATTTTCATTACATTAATTATTTCAGTTTTTATGTATTCAGAAGTGTGTCTATTGTCTGTTGTATCCAGAAAACTTACAAAACGTGGTTCAGGTTTGTTAATAATGAAATTAATAATACCTTCATTCCTGATATTGCTCCAACCGTCTAGTTGAAGGTGTAATGTGGTTGCTTCATTCAACTCTATAAAAATATTAGCTTGCATTTCATTGTAAATTGTATCAAGATATGACTTAGACACTGTTTTACGCGTTGGAACTTGGAAGGCAGGTCCAAGAGTTTTGAAAAATTTAACCCAGGCTAAATGTTCAACGATACTTAGAGGTGTACCACTGACAAATATTGTATGAGCCAATTTTTGAGCTAGTATATTCTATAAAAAAAAAAAAAAAATCACTAACTTTTTATCTATAGGTAATCAGGTCATTATATTTTTTTTTGATTGCTTATGGGCAAAAATTAACTTAAAAACTATATTTAATTAAGTGTCAAGAATATACCTACCTGATTATTTTACAATATAAAATTAAGTGCACTTTTAACTACTTATTTGTCAAAACAAATTAAAAACAAAATTAAATCTTGTTGCAATATATTTGTCCATTTTGTCCAAGAACCCTTTTAAATTGAAATTGCGTTTTATAGAAGTTTAGGGAAGACTAATACTGTTAACTTCAAATTCTTCAACATCGACTTCTTTTATATTTCTGCTTGTTTTGAAAAAAGTTTAATAAGCGAACTCGGACACGCACGACATTTAACGATGTGAGCCTTCATTTTATTTACATTAGCGAATTGAAATTGTTTGGAACAAAAATCACAAATGGCATTTTTTTTTTATCTTGGTGGAAATATCGCCAAACAATATCTTTTTTACGTCCCATAACGTCTCACAAGAGTCACAACAGACAACAGTAACAACGAGGTTTTTATCTAACGATTAATAACAACAATAACATAATACATATTACATGGCATTAATTTTGAATTGTCAGTTGAAGCTACTTGAAAGCTTGGTTTTAACTTATCAGTTATCAGCGACCGAATAATCAAGTGTTAGTGTGTTACTATGTACACAGATTATATGAATTTCATATAATCTGTGCTATATATAACTTAACTGCGGAAGCCCGGAGTACAAATAATAATATAGATCTTATCGTGCATATTATGATAAAACAATATTTCTATATTACAGTATGACCACTTTAAAAAAAATAAAATTATAATTTGGGTAGGTAAATAAAATATGGGTAAATACCCGGTTTTTACCCACCAATATTTAACAACCGATCGGTTAAAAATGCCCGGTGACCCATCACTAGTTGTAAAACTGTAAAGCGTGATTCACATTGGTACGACACGACACGACACGACACGGCACGACACGACAAAATATTATATCCATATATTGTTATACGGATATACATACTGAAGCGGTCAGCACCGTTCAGACACGATACGACACGACGCGACACGACAGACTATCCGCTCAGAGAATGTTTTGTCGGCTTGTCTGCGTCTGTCGGAATCAATTTCTGTATTTTTTTTAAAATGTTTAGTATGTAACTAGAAGTTGCGTATTTACGGGGGCGGGGAGGGGGTCATATTTTGGTCATATATCCCAGAAGGTTATTTAAACAGTATTTTGATGGTATTAAAATAATTTAATTAATATTAATATAATATTATTTAATTATTAGTATTAAATTACATTTTGAAAAATGTGGTCACTAATTTGAATACAATCATAAGTATCATTGTATACAAAAAATGATTCCGAAGGGAGATGATTTGTCAACCTAGCCTAGGATATATATTTTCCACAGTATGATAAATTATAAATAACAAACGTTACAATAATATGTCTATAAAATCCTAATTTTAGAATGATTTTACATGTTTGTTATTTATCTGATTATTTAAATTTAAAAATAGATATCATTAACCAAAATAGTATACAAACATAGTTGTTTCATGCCCAAACACAATATCACCGTATCATATTTGAAAACTATTACATTTTTTTTTCATTTGTTGTGTCGGTTTGTCACGTAAAGACGTCTATTACAGTACTCGAGTTTCTGATAGTTTTAATTTTAAAATATTTAATTAATAATGAATGCTGAAATGCTAATAGAACTAGTGAGAGACCGACAATGTTTGTACGATATGAGCATGAAAAAGTATAGTGATCACGCATATAAAGAGAGTGTTTGGAGAGAAATTGCATCCACATTGAAACAACCAGGTAAGTAATAAATAAATAAACACTACATAATAATTACCTAGATATATAGTATGTAATTTCGTCCAAATTTAAACTTGAAATGTATATAAAAAGTAGCTGTGTTTAAATATTTTTTAGATTTTTTGGTTTACAGTAAGAACTATTTATGAGAATCCTTGTTTTAAATGTTCAATCCTTAGCTATAAAAGTTGAACATTACGTATATATATTTTTAACTACAAAATAATTTTAGATTCTGAACGGTGTAAATGTATTGAATTTACAATGACAAAAATGTTTATATTGGCATCACATATACATGGTATAACTTTTGAAAGATTTTGAGGTTTTTAAGCCATATTATTGGAAATTGAAATTTTCGATTTTAAATTCTGAGTGGAACGATGAATGTATTGATTTTATAATGATGTGTGTTTTTTTATTAATTTTTTAATTTTTTAATTTTTTTGTTTATTTTTGTGTCTGCGTACACAATAAGTAGTTGAAATAATGCTTAGATTTTCAACTTCAGTATCTTGTTCGATTGGAAAGTGAATATCGTTAGTGCATTGGGGAGGTCAAAATTTAAAATTCCCAATAGTTTTCACAAGCGCCGGGAAAAACAACATACAAATTAAGAAAAAACGGGAATTTTTACGCAAAATCGGTTTTTGACAAAATCGAATTTGGTTTTTGGTGTAACTTTAAAACAAATGACTGTAGGAACATGAAATTTTGACTGGTTGTTTATGTTTTCATTTTCTATTCACCATAACATTTTCCAAATATGTTGACTTATTTTGAGCTGTTTACGGACATTGTCAGTTTTCATTTTTTTTAGTTTTTTTCTTTCTATAAATATCAATAAAATTTTATCTGTTGAGTAAAAAAGCTTGAAAATTTAATAGAAGGCTCCTAGTATATTGTTTCAAAGGCAGATAAAAAATATTAAAAATCCTTAGTCACAGTTTTTTTTTATAAGCATTTAAAGTTCAAATCATTGAGAAAGATAAATCTTGATCTCACAAAAAACAATGTCAAAGTAATTTTTAACAACTAAAACATATATTTCTTTGCACAAATTCCACTTTTTAAGTATAAACAATTTAAAATAGAATGTTAACTGTTATAATATAATAAGTTGTATAAAGTTTAACTCAGTCTTAATACAGCTCAATTAAGTAAATTATAAAACAAAACAATAAAGAAAATAGTTGTAAAACATAATAAAAACAAATAGTAAGTAGATATGTATGAAAAAAAACTTATCTTTTATATGAATAAAACTTTGACTTTTTATACACCTACTAGTATAACAAATTCTTGAACGTTATAAATTCTTGCATATTGTTTACATGTTGAATGTCATTTGGTATTTCATTTAATGTAGAAATAGGCATCGTTGTATGTGTTACTGGAAAAATATTCAGAGTATCAGTACTATTAGACATTGATGATGGCAAAGCTGATGGATAATTTCCAGAAATAGCATAGCTGTTTAATGCTATTGACGACTGTAAAATTAATTTTTCAAATTTTCCAAAAAAAATTACTTTTGATATTAATTTTTTCTGCAATACACTTCTGTGTTCTATTCGATTAATTTTTCCTGTTTCTTCCGTAAATTTGTAGCACGTCGTTTATTGGCCGACGGAGTTGATGGTTCACTTATTAAACTTTGTGTTTAAGATACCTACAAGGCTACAACAGAAAATGAATGGATGAAAACAGCGAAACAATTTGGAAATATGTGGCAGTTTAATAACTGTATCGGCTCAATGGATGGCAAACATGTTCTTATTAATAAACCACCAGAATCTGGTTCTTTATACTATAACTAGGTACAAGGGTACGTTTAGTGTAGTTTTATTTGTAGTCGTCACAACAAACTATGAATTTATGTACGTCCATACAGGTATAAATGGAAGTGTTTCTGATGGCGGTGTTTTGAAACATACAGAATTTTATAAAAAATTAACATCGGGAGAACTAATGCTACTACAACCCACTTTGCTTCCTAACACAAATACATCAGTATCCTATTTTTTCTTAGGCGATAGTGCGTTTGCAATAAATAAAAATATTTTAAACCATTTCTTCAGAAGAATCTAACTCATGACAAGAAAATATTTAACTATAGGCTATCACGTGCTAGAAGAGTAGTAGAAAATGTATTGGGGATTTTACCATCACGTTTTTGAATATTTAAAAAGCCAATAATGTAAGATATTAAGAACATTGATATAATTGAAGGGCTCACTGCAACAACAAGGCAAGTCCACATTTTTCGAAAATCAGTTTTTGATTGCTTGGAATGCGCCGTATCAGCACCGTCAATGCTGTACAAAAACAAGGTAATTCCAATCGTTATTAACGGTGATAACGTGCAAATGGACTTGCCTCGTTTAATATTTTATGGTCAAAAACAAGACAAGTCCGGACTTGCCTTGTTTTTGTAGCTAATATTATATTGGTCATACTGTCATATTGTTATCATATATTTTGAATTATTTTTGGCTTCGTAACAATATTAATTATTATTTATATTTTCTCATAATATTCTACACTATTGTTTTGTTATTTAGTATTTTAGTACGTTGTTATGTAATTTAGTTTTAAACTGAAAAGTTTATATGAATATAATGGATCCTTCTAATATTTTAAAGTCTCTAGAGTACGATACGGACTTTTCTTCTGAAGTCGATGACGATTTTCTAGACCCAGATTTTGGTATTAGTATCGGGAAAATGACGAACTGGATGGAATCTTAGCATTTGACACAGATTCAGATTGTAATGAAAATAACGAACCAGATTTTCTATTGCCAGAAATAAATGTTATAGATGAAACCAGTGATGATGAACATACACTGCCTTCGCCAAAAGGTAAAAAACGAAAGCTTAATTTATCGAAGTGGGAACGGAATATGTCAAAAGAAAAAAAAGCTAAAGGCATTGGACATATTTCACTGCGTAAAAAAGTTGTTCCACCTAGATTGACTGGACCAGATTGCCTTTGTAGAAAAAAAATGTTTTGTGAATGTTGTAGACGAAGATAGAATATCTTTAATATCCATTTTTAATAATATTGGGGATAATTCTAAACAAGATACCTTCTTAGGTGGGTTGATTCACTTAAAACCAGTTAGTCGTCAGAGAAGTAGAAATGGAAGTCGACCAAATAAGACTTGTTCTGTACAGTATGAAGTAAGACTGGGCATTAATGTTATTTCGGTATGCAAAAAAGCATTTTGTTTGATTTTTGGTGTGGGTAAAACTGCAGTAGACCGAATAGTAAAAAAATTACAAAATAAAATCCCTAGCCCATCAGATAACCGTGGTAAACACCGTAATCGTCCTAATAAGTTACCAGCAGACATAAATTTTCAAATAAATACATATATAAACAGTTTTCCCAAAAGGCAATCGCACTATAGTAGATTGGATAATAGTAACACCAGATATTTATCCCCTGATCTTTCTGTGGCAAAATTATACAGATTATTTCTACAAAAATATGAACCAGATTTTTGGGCAGTGTATAGTAAAGACAAGGAAACAGTTACTATGAAACCTAGAGTAAAATATCCATATTTTGCTAAGTACTTTGCATCAAACTTTAACATTTCATTCGCATATCCAAGGTCGGACACGTGTCAGACTTGTGATCAGTTACTAAAGTCTATACAGAATGAAACAGATGCTGAAGAAAAAGCATCCCTTAATGTAGAAAAAGAAGTCCATTTAAGAAAAGATCAAGCTTTTTATACATATTTAAAACAGTTGAGTGCTGAAGCAAAAGAAAATAACTCAATTATTGATGTTTTGAGCTTTGACTTCCAACAAAAATATGCCTCTTCCTCATATTACATCCGGAGATGTATTTTATAAAAGGCAACTGTGGTCATACAATTGGCATACATTCAGCTAATACAGGAAAATCCTATTATTTTATGTACAATGAGACAGTTGCAAGGAAAGGTCAGAATAAAGTAATTAATTTCTTGCATTATTATTTTAAAAATATTTTAAGCCAAAATATTAAAAAGGTTTTTTTATTCTCTGATAATTGTAGTCCTCAGAATAAAATAAATTATTATTTCAATATTTGTTAGTGGTAGTAAATTCTCAAATGTTTTCTATTAATCAATAATACATATATAGCCTGAACCAGGGCATGGTTTCTTGCCCTGTGATAGATGCTTTGGGCACATAGAAAAGGCAAGAAGGAAAGTTGAAACAGTATTTTCACCAGAAGACTATGAAAAACTTGTATCAGAAACTAACAGTAAATATAATGTTATACATGTTGATTAAAGTATAATATTTAACTTAACTGATTATTTAACGCCTTTGTGTAAAAAATTGTTACAAATAAAGAAAAGGAAAAATTTACCATAATGGCATATCGTTATGTTGAATATAATAGAAATGAAGGATTGTATTGTGGAACATCTGAGAACTCTACTATTATAGAACATTACAATATGGAAAAAATTGGTGAAATACTTTATATAAATGATGATGAATTTTTGAAACTGTACAATAGTCCTATCAAGTTTAAATTGGCCAAATATAATGATGTCACTCAGTCGGCCAGCAAATATGTGCCAAATGAGTATCAGTGGTTTTATAATAATTAGCACAACAAGACACAACGACTGCGATTCAGATTATACAGACTGATTAATTAATAGTATTATTTATGTAAACGCCCGAAAACGGGGGGCATAGACCGAAGGACCACTCGGTGCGAACCGAGAAAGATTTACTGATCTTCAGAACCGACAGAGAACGCCTACTATTGGTTTGAATAGGCAGCCCAATTCACACCTGACAGCAGTGTTGCAGGCAATCAATTTCACAACGACGAGATCTATGGCGTGGACGGGAGGTAGTAGATGGGAAGAAGGAAATACACTTTAGTTATCGCAGGGGGGGGGGGTCTCTATGGTCGAATCGGTTTGGTGCAATGACCACAGAGCTCACACCGATCGGGAACTTAATGTTAACTTAATATTAACTTAAACTTAAGGCAGACTGCGCTGGTAATCCCTCGGATGAGCGACCCGACGCAATGGAACACCGGAGGCGGCCTCTCACACCACTCGGTTGAGGGGCTGGCGGACTTACGCACGACACCTCTCTGAAAGCTGATCTGGACGACTGTGGCCGCCTCACACACCATTTATTTGAATAGCTGGCGGACTTACGCGAGACATATGTCACCAAGTCGAGGTCGGACAATTTGCCGCAACCAGCCGAATATTAATAATTAATGAAGAATAACTCACGGATAGTGCTGGGTAAAGATGGAGATTTATTGGTTACGAATAAATATAGATTTGCGTTGTCCGTTCTAATAACGGACTGACGGCTATCACAATGATAATGAATAATAATAATAATAATAATTGTTGGATCACAATGATCCGACGATTCTCAACACAAATAATAATAATAATAATTGTTGGATCACAATGATCCGACGATCTCAACACCAATAATAATAATTGTCCACACAATTGTGGATATGTAACACTGAAAAAAAAGGGTATAATATAAGTGAAAAATCGACAGAGTGTGTTACGAACGATATAGAAAAAAAGTATGTGTGTAAAAGGGCCGCAACAAATCACGAAAATCAAAACAATAACATTGATAATCATTAGACCAACGTACAAGCAAGATTATAACACAGAAGACAAAACAAAGAGCATACATTAAATAACAATTACAAATATATAAACAAACGTACAGGACGGAGTGGTGGATAGACGAGGAGAGAAATGTCGCCGCCGCAACGATTACGGTCGCGCGATAAGCAATAATTGCTCGGCGCGAACATCACCGCCCACTTTGAAGGAGTTCCTTCAAGGAGTAGGTAATGGACATAGTTTTATGGCTGGACGTGTTAAGGTGCCAAAGGGGGTAGTTACTTCAGCAACGCGTATGTGTCTATCAGTTCCTGGGTGTACCGTGCGTATCCTTCCAAGTTGCCAATGAAGGGGACGCGTGGATTCTTTTATGAGGACCAGGTGACCAATACGCAGTTGTTCACCACTGCTGAACCATTTTGAACGGGCTTGGAGGCTGGAAAAGTATTCGTTTTTCCAACGAGACCAAAAGTGACGATGAAGATCGGTGATCAAGCGCCATCTCTGTAGCTTCGATAATGGGACGGAGTCCAGATTTGGGTCAGGAAGTGACTCGGCGTTAGTGCTTCCAAGTCAGTAGGATCGTTACTCAATGGACAAAGAGGGTGTGAATTCAGCGTTGCTTTAATTTGAGTGAGCAAGGTAGTTAGTTCCTCCCCTGTCAATCGTTGTGTGCCTATTGATTTAAGAATCAATGATTTGGTCAATTTAACACCAGCCTCCCACAATCCACCAAAATGTGGAGATGATGGCGGATTAAAATACCAACGAATCTGTTTGGCACCTAAGTAGCTAGATATACGGTCTACATAGGTGAATAGGTTTTCAGTATAAGATTGTAAAAAGTATCCAACTGGAGGTAACTCTTTGATATAATTTTTTTCAGATAGATCAGAACACAATGAACAATTCCATGTGTAACATGTTATACATTGAGACATTTTAACCGATAAAAAAAATTAATAAACGAAAAAAAAATAGGAAATCTACTGAAAAATAGGATTTTGCCATGAATAGGTTTTCAGTATAAGAATGTAAAAAGTATCCAACTGGAGGTAACTCTTTGATATAATTTTTTTCAGATAGATCAGAACACAATGAACAATTCCATGTGTAACATGTTATACATTGAGACATTTTAACCGATAAAAAAAATTAATAAACGAAAAAAAAATAGGAAATCTACTGAAAAATAGGAATTCGCCATGAATAGGTTTTCAGTATAAGATTGTAAAAAGTATCCAACTGGAGGTAACTCTTTGATATAATTTTTTTCAGACAGATCAGAACACAATGAACAATTCCATGTGTAACATGTTATACATTGAGACATTTTAACCGATAAAAAAAATTAATAAACGAAAAAAAAATAGGAAATCTACTGAAAAATAGGAATTCGCCATGAATAGGTTTTCAGTATAAGATTGTAAAAAGTATCCAACTGGAGGTAACTCTTTGATATAATTTTTTTCAGATAGATCAGAACACAATGAACAATTCCATGTGTAACATGTTATACATTGAGACATTTTAACCGATAAAAAAAATTAATAAACGAAAAAAAAATAGGAAATCTACTGAAAAATAGGATTTTGCCATGAATAGGTTTTCAGTATAAGAATGTAAAAAGTATCCAACTGGAGGTAACTCTTTGATATAATTTTTTTCAGATAGATCAGAACACAATGAACAATTCCATGTGTAACATGTTATACATTGAGACATTTTAACCGATAAAAAAAATTAATAAACGAAAAAAAAATAGGAAATCTACTGAAAAATAGGAATTCGCCATGAATAGGTTTTCAGTATAAGATTGTAAAAAGTATCCAACTGGAGGTAACTCTTTGATATAATTTTTTTCAGACAGATCAGAACACAATGAACAATTCCATGTGTAACATGTTATACATTGAGACATTTTAACCGATAAAAAAAATTAATAAACGAAAAAAAAATAGGAAATCTACTGAAAAATAGGAATTCGCCATGAATAGGTTTTCAGTATAAGATTGTAAAAAGTATCCAACTGGAGGTAACTCTTGATATAATTTTTTTCAGATAGATCAGAACACAATGAACAATTCCATGTGTAACATGTTATACATTGAGACATTTTAACCGATAAAAAAAATTAATAAACGAAAAAAAAATAGGAAATCTACTGAAAAATAGGATTTTGCCATGAATAGGTTTTCAGTATAAGAATGTAAAAAGTATCCAACTGGAGGTAACTCTTTGATATAATTTTTTTCAGATAGATCAGAACACAATGAACAATTCCATGTGTAACATGTTATACATTGAGACATTTTAACCGATAAAAAAAATTAATAAACGAAAAAAAAATAGGAAATCTACTGAAAAATAGGAATTCGCCATGAATAGGTTTTCAGTATAAGATTGTAAAAAGTATCCAACTGGAGGTAACTCTTTGATATAATTTTTTTCAGACAGATCAGAACACAATGAACAATTCCATGTGTAACATGTTATACATTGAGACATTTTAACCGATAAAAAAAATTAATAAACGAAAAAAAAATAGGAAATCTACTGAAAAATAGGATTTTGCCATGAATAGGTTTTCAGTATAAGAATGTAAAAAGTATCCAACTGGAGGTAACTCTTTGATATAATTTTTTTCAGATAGATCAGAACACAATGAACAATTCCATGTGTAACATGTTATACATTGAGACATTTTAACCGATAAAAAAAATTAATAAACGAAAAAAAAAAAAAATAGGAAATCTACTGAAAAATAGGAATTCGCCATGAATTGGTTTTCAGTATAAGAATGTAAAAAGTATCCAACTGGAGGTAACTCTTTGATATAATTTTTTTCAGATAGATCAGAACACAATGAACAATTCCATGTGTAACATGTTATACATTGAGACATTTTAACCGATAAAAAAAATTAATAAACGAAAAAAAAATAGGAAATCTACTGAAAAATAGGAATTCGCCATGAATAGGTTTTCAGTATAAGAATGTAAAAAGTATCCAACTGGAGGTAACTCTTATTATCCCACGATAATTATAATACCACTATATATTAAATCCCAAACAATATAAAATTCCAAGTACATATAAATTTTAAACAATATATAATACCATATATTTAAAAATCTCAAGAGTATAGAATCCCGAGGACAAATAAATCACAAACTATATATAATACCTAGTACATATAAGTCCCAAACAATTTAAAATATTATAGACTTATTAAATCCCACGATAATCATAATACCATATATTTAAAAATCTCAAGAGTACGGGATAAGCGATTAAAAGTCAATCGATTTTTTTATAATTATTCAAAGTAGCAGACCACAATAAAGAGATAATAATTATTAGATAATAATAATTTTGATTTCAAAAATTTATTAAAAAACGAATAATAGGACTACCGACTTGAAACCTTCACTGTAATATTGCAAATGTTCTTGGCTACCATCCCTGCTAGTTTCGTGTAAAAATATTAAAAAGCCTGGAGTCCAGGAACGGATGGCTGGAAATTGCCGGAGATTGTACACGCGTACTCAAAATTGTCAAAGTCAATTCGCATGATAGAATTAACTACTTACGTGGAATCTTGTTTTAAATTTTCAATCCTTAGATATAAAAGATGAAAATTTTATAAATTTTTAACTACAAAATAATTATTCAATTTTAAATTTTATAAATTTTGTCAAAATTCGATCTTTAAATGCTTATAAAAAAAAATTGTGCCTATGTATTTTTAATATTTTTCAACCGATATTGTAAGAATATATCAGGAGCTTTGTATTAAATTTTTACACTTTTTGGCCCAACAGATAAAACTTTATTGATATTTATAGAAAAAAAAACTAAAACAATTGAAAACTGTAAATGTCCGTAAACAGCTCTAAAAGAGTCAAAATATTTTCAAAATGTTATGGTGTATAGGAAATGCTAATATAAACATTCAGTGAGATTTTCATATATCTACAGTTATTCGTTTTTGAATTACAACAAAATAAGGAAATCACTACATGAGAAATCGAGTGAATATCCAATGTTGTAAGAATTTGAATTTCAAATACTCATAAAATGTTACTTGAACTCGACTCTCCTAATACTGTAAGGTATGCTTACAGAGAGTGTTGCATATAGTTTATTTGTCTTATTTTTACCATGTGTACCTACATTTACAAAATAAATATCATTATATTATT
The DNA here is from genome assembly GCA_008086715.1 of Sitobion miscanthi. NCBI lineage: Eukaryota > Metazoa > Arthropoda > Insecta > Hemiptera > Aphididae > Sitobion > Sitobion miscanthi. Next base: position 36,195 of record SSSL01000238.1, read on the forward strand.
ATTATTAATATACCTTTTTATTTTGAAAAACAAATTCTGAGTATTATTTTACTAAATCAGTATTAGTACCTAATAATCATGCAAATTGGTTGATTAAAATTACATATAAGTATGCTAACCTATCCTAAATTATAAGCATTAATAAAATATTTTAAAGTATAGTCTATAAAGACAGATATAGAAATGAAAAAAGGAGGACTAGACATTGGGAGCCCCCCTTGTAACCATGCCTGAGTATATACTATGGCTTAACTTTATGAACCTATTAAAATCTAAAATCATTTTGAACGAATCGTTCGCGAACGACCCATCCCTATCTTAGAATAAGGAAAGTGAATACCATTATATTGTTACGTTAATAATGTTAATTTCCCTAGGCTTTGTAATAAACATTTAATATCTAGAACTGTATATTTTATCAATTATATATTTTTATCCTTTTATAATATTAAAAATGTCCAAGTCTTTGTAGTTTCCTAAAAGTAGGTTTCCTTAATGTAGGTTTTTAGTGCTTCATTTTCCTAGCCACAATTATAACTAAAGTTATTGCATTAGTCAATTCTTTGTGTTACACCATGTTTATAATTTATATATATTTAATTTAATTTTACTTATTCTAATTGTAAACTACTTGGAATTTAAATTTCATAATTTATATTATCTACCTACGATGAGAAAATGAATAAATGTACCTATTATTAATCAGAAAAAATAAAACTAAAATTTAGAATAAATATTTTTATTAACAATACAATTTTAAAATGTCATATTTGATTTTTTTAGAATTTTTTAAGGACCCCAAAGATTTCTTAGCTGGAGCGCAAATTATGAAAAATCTCTGGCATACCAAATTAGATCAATTACCGCTGTTGAAGAGCCAATTTACATTGATCGTAATCTTGTTGGAAAAAGTAGCATTGTGAAGATTACATATTATTGTGTATATTTATTTTTTGTAGAAACGCCGTAGAAAACATTTAGAAGTACAATTTTATTGTATTTGACTTCAGATGAAACAAATACCGATCTATTCATATAAAAACATTTATTATATCTTTAACTATAATCAACAATATTGACACATAAACTACAATCTGGTTGATGTTTGGAGATGGAGTAGATGATGTAGGAATGATGTTGACATCCGATATGTGAGATCCACCAGGCGCAGCCACAGTGAGCTTGGAACAGTTCGTAACAGTTTGGAATGATGGTGCTTCAACAGTGATTTCACACTTGTATTGTCCGCTACTTCTCAGTTTCAGAGCCCTTAAAACAACGCTTTCTCCAGTAGACTGTTTCTGATCCACGTGCACTCCCGTGACGTTGAAAGTTTGAATTTCTGGAGATTCACTCGGTAGGAATCTATAAAACTCGTGACCATCTTTATACCATTTGACTGTGTATAATTCTTCACCTTGTAAGTCGTATTTGCACTCCAGTCTGGTACTACTACCTACGATACTATGTTCTGCGATTTTGAACTTCATGAGTCTAAGGCAAAATGCGTTAGAAACAATCAGGTAAAGTGTCGCCAGCCATTGCAGTAGACATCGAGACATGATTATGGTGGCCGTTCCAGATACGTTATGATGATGATGATGAAATTAAAACATTTATTTAAAGTTATCATGTTAAATTCGTAAATTTACTATTGTTATCATTTTAAAAGCCCGCCACTGGAGTTTTGATATCCAGCAAGATAAGACAAATATTAGGCCAATTAATAACACCAGATTATCTCGTTTTTGATAAGGTGCTTTTCGTACATTAGTCATTATTTTGAACCTAGGTACAAATTCAAAATTATTTTGCATTTAGAATTATATTTTGTGATTTTCTTTTCTTTTTTAATTAGTCCCTCCATCATCAATTCCGGATTCAGTTGTAAGCTTGGAGATCGGAGCAATGATTTCATATGACCATTTAGTCCGCGGTTCACGCAACAGTCACTAATCTTCGGTGCGATTTTTCGTCGGCGAGCGATAATTTTGTATTTGTTACGTTCTCCTGTTGTAATTCCACACGCACAACGGCGTGTGCGCACACCATATTATTATTATTAGTACATTCATAATACATTCGAGCATTTGAGGATTTTTTTTTTTTTATTATGCCGAAGTGGATTAGCCGTATAGCTAACTTTATAAGGTGCCTACAAGTCTGCAGGCGGTCCAAGAAACGATGTAAAGGTAATTTTATAATAAATTAAAACAATAATTTTTCATTTATTTCCATTCTTTACAATAGAACAGTCAATTATTTTTAATAATAATTAATAAGTTATGATTATAAATAAGTACCTAATAACTATTTATTCAAACAGTAGTTCCTGGACTTTTGGAAGCTTTCTCTAAATATGTTATTTAATATATTTGTTATAACGGTCAAACGTTATTTTTTTTAGATTGCTCGATGATTGAGAAGGCCTCCGCTAGTGGACATCTGGAGTGCTCGTTGTTCGCCGAAAGTCGCGGGTTCCCATGGACGCTATCTGTATGCGTCCAGGCGGCCGCCAATGGACAGCTCGAGTGCCTAAAGTACGCACACGAACGGGGATGTCCATGAGACGAGGCGGCGTGTGGGTACGCTGCGCCTACGGCCACTTGGAGTGCCTGCGATACGCCCCGGAACAGGGTTGTCCATGGGACCAGTACTTGTTTGAGAAAGCGTCCAGATATGGCCAACTCGAGTGTCTGACGTACCTCCATGACAACGGGTGTCCCTGGGACGAGTCCACGTGTGAGGCGGCCGCGGCAGGTGGTCACATCGACGTACTGCGATATGCGTACTATCATGGCTGTATCTGGGACTCGGCAACGTGTCGGGAAGCCGCTGCCCACGGCCACCTAACGTGTCTAATGTACGCGCTACAAAATCGTCGTCGATTTTAGTAGCAGCGTCGTTGTAGTCTGCCGAGGTAGGGTCACGGTCTCCACTGGTGGCTACTCCTGGATAGATTGGGAGACGTGATTGACGGTAGCGGTGGTGTAGCTCTTCCTTGGTGAGGGGGCGAAACGCTGGTCTAATCGCATTGATGTCGTTTAGTCGGTCCCTGATCGGGTTGTGGTCCAGATCAGTATGGTGGTCGGTAATGCGCTCGGGTCAGCGGGCAATCCGGAGTTCTCAGACTTCACGGCATGTTCGCCTGTCGCTGTCGGTCGGCTTGTTTATTGGTATGGGTTTCGGCTGCGTGATCGATGTTCGGCGACTGGTGGTCTTCGGATCTTCTGGTCTTCAATAGTAGTGATTGTATACTTGACTGGTTGAGAAGATGTTGAAGACTGTGTCCCGTTTTTTTTTTTTGCAAGAGTAGGAGGTGTGAAGTGGTTAACGTGGTGTCTAAGTGCGCCTGGTCAATTCACTGGGTCTGTTTCTATTGAGTTCTGGTGGGCAGATGGTTTGCCCTCTGTTTTGTAGGTGGTTGAAGTTGGATCGCTGAAGTTTGACGAACATTTTTTTAGAGTTTTGCGTGATAGTTGAGTATATCGAAGGAATTTGGCTGGATTTAGAAATGACGGTGTTCCGGACAAACCAGGGTGAGCCTGTGATTGTTCGGAGAGCTATGTTTTGTACTGCCTCTAGCCGTCTCCAGTTTGCGTTGAATATTAGTCCGCTCCATGCTGGACCGGCATAGGTGACTATTGTTTGGACGTACATTTTGTATATGATAAGTCTCGTTCGAACTGGATTCGGACTCTGGCGGTTGAGCACAGGGTACAGTGCGGTTCGAGTGCGTCTCGCTTTTTGTGTGGTTCATTGACGTGCCGGTTGAATCTGAGTCTACTGTCGAGGTAGACTCAAGGTATTTGACTGCAGGTTTCCAGCTGATCTCCTGATTGTGGATTTTTAGCGTTGTCGTTTTTTTGGACTCTTCTCCCGAACTTTATTGCCAAGGTTTTGTCCATATTTAGAGTCAGCTTCCATTTTGGAGCCAAGGGAGGGTTCCGTCGATTTACGCCTGGAGTTTGTCCACTGCAATAAAAAGAGATACTGGATATCTGGTATATGACATGGTTTAGAATATCAATCATGTTTGTGTTTGTTTTGTTTAGTGGTTGGACTGGAGCTAGTTGGGTTTTTGACGGTGACGAAGCCCGAGTATAGGTAGTCTGATTGGTGCAAGTGGTATAGATATTTGAGGAGCGGTTTTTGGCGGTGGTGTGAGGTCTTGTGGATTTGATTTATTTGCGGTGGAGGCCTTGATGTAGGCGGGGCATTAACGGTAATTGGCTGTGTGTTCACCGTTGCAGTTGCAACATTTCGGTGGCTGATCAGGAGTTTTGTTGGAAGTCTTGATTGCATGGTCGTTGCCGCATTTCACGCATTTTGGTTGGTGCTTGCAGTTGGCTGACAAATGTCCGAAGCCCTGGCATTTGAAGCACAGGGATGGTCCTGATGTCTTGTAGGCATCTACGCGGATGATTGCGTAGAACAAACTGGGAACGTTGAAAATGTTCTCGCTTTCTTATGTGTCCGGGAGACATACCATGTACATTGGGAGCTTTTTCCTGTCTTTCAGAAATTGGCGCACATGAGTGATGGTGAATCCTAGTGACTCGAGCTCGGATTTCATGGAATCTTCAGTGATGTAACTTGGGATGCCCCTGAGTAGCACTTTGAGTTGTTGTTCTGCCGGTAGTGAGAAGGTGTGAGAAGGATGGTTGGCGTTTTCTATAACGGCCTGTACTGAACTAGTGATGGGAACAATCGAGGGAAAATAATCGAAATACTCGATTGTTTGAATCACTCGATTATTTCGATTGTTTTGAAAATTGTCGAGTGATTCTCTCGGTATCGAAATCAGCTGAAATAATCAAGTGAATAAAATTACTCGGCGAGTGATTCTCGCGATCTCTCGAAATATTTATCTGCATAATATATAAAATGACTTGTGTGTTTTGCATGAACGGGGACATTTTGATTCTCTCAAAACAAAACACTATTATTTAATATTTTTGATCGGGTTTTAAATTTTTAATCGTAATAGGTACTGCAGGATTATCTAAAATAAGAACTATTCTATACTATATTTTAGTATTAAGATTCTAATAAAGGTTATATTACTGTAACATGTCATTTTATATTCGACGACAAATTATACTCGCCAGTTTTGGCCACTAGAGAAGTACATGGAGCACATACCGGCGAGAATATTGCGGCTGTACTTTTGGAGATATTTAATGAGTGGGAAATAAATAATAAAATTGTAACTATAGTGTCTGATAACGGCTTAAATATTAAAAACGCAATTAACACACATCTTCAAAAATACCACCATCCTTGCGCAGCACACACGTTAAATTTAAGTGTTAATGAAGCGATCACAAGCAATACAGAGCTGAGTCAAGTGATAAAATCATGTAAAATAATAGTAGGGCACTTTAAACATAGTACTTTTGCTAATGAAAAATTAAAAAATTACCAAATCCAAATGGGTTTACCACAACTAAAAGTCAAACAAGACGTATCTACAAGATGGAACTCGAGTTTAATTATGATGGAAAAACTCCTCGAGATTAAAGCCCCTTTATCTGCTGCATTAACAACACTTCCACGTGCTTCAAACGGCTTAACTGCTATAGAATGGGAATTAATTGAAGATTGTATACCACTATTGAAACCATTTGAGAGCATGACCACTGAACTATCTGGACAAACTTATCCAACTTTATCTATGGTAATACCACTTTTACGAGGCCTACAGTATACTATTGGAAAGAGAACGCCAAAGACTGCCATAGGTCAAATATTAAAAACAACACTATCAAATGCAGTTTCCAGACGTTTGGGGTCTTTGGAAGGCAATAAAATAGTTGCCAAATCTACATTTATTGATCCTAGATTTAAAAAAACTGCTTTTGGTCTGACTGAAAATGCGAGCAACGTTCAAAAATGGATATGTGATGAACTATGTGCCATAACTTCCGAACCAGATAATTTAAATACTACAACTGCAAGTGCTAATATTAATGCTCATGAACAAGAACAATTCACTATGACAACAATTTGACTCAAAAGTATTACAAGTAAAAACTACAATCACTCCAAGTGTGATGATCACACTAATGTTACGCCAGTACTTAGACATTCCACACTTGGAAAGAACAAAAAATCCATTGGAATATTGGCAACAATATAAACAAACGTTTCCAGAAATGTACAAGTTAAGTTCAAAATATTTATCTATTCCAGCAACTTCGGTACCTTCAGAACGTGTCTTTTCTAAAACCGGACAAATCACAAATGACCACTGAAATAGACTTTCACCGAAAAATTTGGATATTATAATTTTTTTAAATTCAAATTTAAACATATTTTAATTTTTTTTTAGATTTCATTATTATATAAAATATTAAGTTGTATCATAATAATTAATAAAGTAATCATGTTAAAGCTAATGAGTTATTGCTAATAATAAACTTTAAATATTTCCAGGAAATATGACTATACTAATATAATAATAAAAAATAAAAATAAATAAGTAGTATACAATGTTTGGTAAGTTTGGTTTGCTTTATTAATGATAATATAAGTGAGCGAGCGAAATCCCCCACTACCTAGTAGGCTAGTATCTGTCTACTATTTAGTATTTGTAGTAACCGAGTGATTTTTTCGAGTACAGAGTAACTGAGTGGATTGAGTGTAATAATACTAAATTAATAAAATACTTAATTGACCGAGAGGTTTTTTCGAGTGAATCTCTCGATTGTTATAAATTCTCGATTACTCACTCCTCGATTATTGAATCACTCGATTGTTCCCATCACTATACTGAACAGAAGGTGGTTGTGTCTGCAGCTTGGAGCTTGGTATTATTCTGACTAAATTTGGCTGTGAGTTTGTCATGAGTATATGAAGGTATGATCATAGATGCAACAGTAGCCCAGTGTGTCGAGTCTACGATTATAGGCGGGATACGTTTCTTTTGGATGGCTTATGTGGAGCGTGAGCTTAGGCCCGAAGTTTCTTCTGAGGAGCCGCTTGTAAATGAGTCCTCGGAGACAGAGCAGTTTTCAGTCTGTTCTGGGGAAGTGAGTGCATCACGTTGACGGCCTAGTTGTTTGTGTTTCTTGGGTGCTGAAAGATCCGGCGAGGCGTTGGGCCTCTTTGAGTGCTTGCAACCACCGAGGTGGGTGCCCATGTTGGATAGAAAAAGACGTAAAACTGTATACTTTTATGTTAGTGTCGTAAACTAGACTGAAAGTATGATTGAAAGTATATATAGAATTCAACTGACAACTGATATGTCCCGTTCTGTGAACTGCACCGATATATATACCCTGCTCGTTCACCGTTGTCGTTTCTGGTTGGTTTGCAAATTGTTGGCATAACGAATTATTACCACGCCTTTGCCTAGTGGTGGTCTTTGGCTCGGTGCGGTTTTCACTCGTCATACTGGCGTGACATTATTCTATAAAACCTACTATTTATCATAGTGTCTCGTGTATGCTGCGTACCGTTCTCTATTGTTTAGTGGACCTGAAAAGGACCTTTTTATGTTGTACTCCGTTAAAACTCCCCCCCCCCCACCAGGATTAGTGCCCGGGTGGTGTAACCGTTGGGCACTAATTCAAAGCCAATTATCGACGGAGTATGGATGTTCTGTATTTTGTTGTGCGTGGTTTGGCGCGTTTGGAAATATTGCTGCATTCACCTCTGTTACCCATTTTATTATTGATAATTGTTTGATTTTGTTCTGATACCTGCAGTGGCGGCTCGTGAGGTTCACGTAAAGTGGTGCACAAAAAATGTGTGAGATATCTATGTTAGATGGTAAAAAAAATTATTTTGGTATAGGTACATACCACGAATAATACCAAAATAACGTACCTACTTATCTTATCTAAATTAATTTTTTTTAAGCATTTTACCTCATTAAAATATAAATAAATTAATATTAATAATAATATTCGTACAAAGAAACTATTAAACGCAAACCGTACACGACACGCTGTTTGACGAAACTAATGGCAAATAATAGCTAATCATAACAATATGATTTTAATCTGTTTTTATAATTTATATTATGAACGTTGATATTATCATAGACATATCATTATAATAAAAATAATAATAATAAGTCTATGGATATTATAGTAGTATTAGTTGATTTGACAGCTGCACACTGGCGGCAGTTGATGGATACTGTACAATGATGCGCGTTATCGTTTCGACGAATGACACAATATAGCGATAGCGCGACAATAAAATAGGATCGGTGCACACATTAAATGTGCTCCAAATTGCCATGTATTACTAACCGGCGTGTCGAGGCATGTAGCTAATTTTTATACGGCCGCCCGGAGCACAAACAACTTGTGCTCCGCGATATTATTTAATCGTTTATAAATTTAATATATTTCTTAACATAAAAGCTGCAAAAACTTGTTTTTATTAATATAAATATTAATATTTTTTTTAATTACAGTCCATTTGTATAATCATCAATTATATTATGTTATTATGGCATATAATAATTGTTTATGTAATTTTTTTGGGTGGTTCACGTGCTCCTGTGCACCATACCACGAGCCGCCACTGGATACCTGGTATCTTCTATAGCTAGTTGTTCGTCTGTCCTACGACTGCTACGACTGACAACAGAGCGGGCAGATTTTCTTTGTTGGCGTCCATTATTATTTTTTGGCGTTTTTTCACAGCTAAATCTCTTGCCATGGTTCGTACTCGCATTATTCGGTTTATGACTTAACACTAGGTTTGAAGATATTTTGTGCCACGTTTCGTTTTGTTTTATATATTATTCGACGGGTTTTATTCGATTTTGATTTGTTGTCTTGTTTGTCTGTTCTTATTGGTTGACTGGAAACCGTGGTTTCTAGTCGGTACAGTGTTTGGTTTATCATTGCTTGCCAAGTGGCTGGACATACGGGTGTATCTTTACCACATTGGTTAGTTTTGTTTTGCCGTTATACTGTTGAATATTTCCACGGTGTTACTTGTTGAAAGTGACGCTTGGCAGACATTAGTATTATATAAAAAAATAACAACACGACAAATGATTATGTATAAGTATAATATATAATAACGCACAACTGGACTATTTAACTGTGACAATACACACACACCGTATACGCACTGTACGACGGTGGCTGTGCAAGTGAGTATTACATACTACAAAGTTCCTATATATATGACAACCTAACCACCGAGGTCGTGTTACATCCGTAAAGAGAGTGAGTCGTATACTCGTATAACTAGTTACTAAAATGTACACACGTGTCAAGGTTGACTACTAGTATTAATTGTATGTTTCAACATAACTAATTACTACTTTTGTTACTACGTGGGCTCGTTGAAGATGTGGAATAGTTTCTTAAATCTCGTTGTTTTAAGCGTTTGATAAGCCGTGCATTTTCATTAGGATTTGTTGTCCTACCGTGTATCTGTTTTTTCTTTTTTATACTTTTATTCATATTTGTCTGCTGTTTTTTATTCTGTTCGCTACCAGTTGGATTATGTTTCCTCCGTCTTTTCGTGGTGACTGTTCCGGAAACTTTATTAACTTCATTATTGCTTGGATTGGTACTTCTGTCTTTATAATTTCCCATAG
>SSSL01000389.1:0-45435 GCA_008086715.1 Sitobion miscanthi
GTTTATTTCGAGCCTCGAGTATGACCAGAGCGTTGAAAAATATCGTGCCAAAATGGATATCTAACTAAGCCCCCTATTGTAATTTACAGGACATGGGCTTTTGAGAAGCGCCAAATATCACATGTACATAAAACTGGAAATTAAACTGTTGAAAGAAGCATGTGCCAGAATTTATGAAAGGTTAGATCCGTACCGTTTACATTTGTCATAGTAACAAAACGGATCAATTCGAGATTTTTTGTGCCAAACGACAGTAACAGCAACATGGAAATACCTCCGCCAGGAAACAGTCATTGATTCGGTGCAGTCACGGATCCGACAAGAAATTATTGATTTTTTTTAATATCACAACATGTAAAACAAGGCACGGTTACGCCTAAGCCATTATACAATCATAGGAGGATACGTTGAATTTTCCTCCGGATATATTACAAAGACTAACATACGAATTGAGCACCAAATGTATTACAATTGGTCGGGTACGTACGAGTTCCGGCTCCTGTCAAATGGCTCACAAAATTTAGCGTTTCTTGCTGGTCAAAATATCGACAGGAATCCAAACGTCAAATTGGACGAGTTATTGTATTTTTTATAAACTGATAAATATTTTTAATAATATGTTTTTTTTTTGTCACAATATTATTATTTTATTTTTTGTCAACAGAATCAACACGACAATAATATATTAATCTATCCACTATTCGTACAAGGAGAGACAACAACGGTTACAACCGACGACACACTTCTTCTTTTAATGATAAAAATTAAATAATTATAAAAAATACAATTACGATTAAATTATATTATAATAATATATAGTCTTTCCATGTGAATTTTTCATGTATTATTATTTTTTTTTTTGTGTGTAAATGTTTGTAATTATTTTAAAAAAAAACACTATCTTATAAACGTTTGAATAGATCTATATCGTTAATAACACAATATTATATTATAAATTATGACATTATACATGTTATACTTTTTTACACACTAATAATATAATAATCAGTAGAGCATATTTTTAATATTTTGGTAAACGTAAATATAAAAATTTATAATTACACGATATAATGTACAAGTATAAAATATAATTATAAATAAATTTTAACGGCAATATTTATTGATATTTTCATTGAGTAAATAATTAATATTACTATTTTTCGTCTTCAGACTCATCAGAATAGTCTTCGTTGTTGGTATTTTCGGTAAAACTGTCTGCATCACTATTGTATGTACAATCGTTATTAATGTTTTTGTCTTCGTAATCGTTTGAATTCTTAGTCGGTATTGTAAACTCAGCACTTTTTATTAACAAACCTGAAACGGGTTCTGCAATGGTTGCAAATTTTGGTACGTCTAAATTAATATCATTGTCATCGTCGTCACACGTTAAACTCGTTAAATGTTTTTTCACAATTTTGTTCACATGACTTTTAATCATAGATCTATAGACAAAAGAACTATAATTTCGTAACGTCAAATCTTTTGTAACCATGGAATTCGGCATTTTTATTTGTCTGTAAACAACGTCTGTGGGTTTTATTATTGGTGTTTTTAACACCCATCGTTTCAATATTGTCGAAATTGTATCGATTGCGTCTCTTTGATTACACGTATCGTCAACGATTGAACACGATTGACAGGGAAACGATCACTCCGAGAGTGAAAAACAGGACGGATTTTCACTAGAAGGAACTGCGTTGTGTACCCTTTCTGTCCTTACAATTTTTTAACCGGTCAAAAATTTGCTTCTATCCTGTCGCTTAGTTATACTCCTCAGTCATTTATCCTTTGCTAGAGTTTTCACGCTTGTCTTCCGTGGCTTGACACGGCTCTTAGTAGCGAAGGCAACACAACTCGTGTGAAACGTCGGAAAGATAAGAATAGCCGATAAATAATTTTGAAAATAAACGTTGTTTTTGAAAACAATTTTCCGTACAGTTTTCGACTGGAGACCTTCAAAGCAAAAACAGATTCTAAAAAAATTATTAGAACGCGGACGAACTTAGAATACATATAAAAATTAATAAATTACGACAATATAACCCAAATGTTGGTAGTAATTTGATTTCAAAGATTCGGGATGTATTTAAATTATAAAGAAAAGAATAAGTTAACGAATAGTAGTAGTATGTTTTTAGTATGTTCTGTCCCCCCCGCTAAATCCGGCGAATCGGCTACCCGCCAGCCTATAGTATATGCTATCGCGAACGCATGCCCCTCCCCTCTCAGCCATGCCCGGCCATGCCCGACCATGCCCGGCCATTCCCCCTACCATCTTACCTATCACATACATACCACCCCTCCCCCACCACTAACATCCCCTCCCCACCCATCACACACGTGTACGATCTTACCCCCCTCCCATCCTAACATAACCAAATCCTATCCCCCTCCCTCCAGGTATATCACGTACGTGTACGGCCTCACCCCTCCTCACCCCCTCCCCTACTATCAATGTCTATCACGTACATGCAAACGCCTTACCCCTCCCCCTCCCATCCATGCTTATCACGTACGTGCACGGCCTCACCCCTCCTCACCCCCTCCCATATATCAATGCCTATCAAGTACATGCAATACCTTGCCCCTCCCCCTCCCATCCATACCTATCACGTAAGTGCACGGCCATCCCCCTACCATCCATATCCATAACGTGAGTGCACGGCCTTACCCCCTCCCCTACCATCCATACCCATCATATACGTACCCACCCCTACCCCCCTCCTTATCCATATCTATCACGTACGTGACCCGACCTAACCTCACCCCCATTCCGTCCTGAACTACTACAGACCGTTGATAATTATTATACTAGTCAAATACTCGAGAAGATTTAATAAGAAATATAAATATAATAACTGATATTTTAAATCATACATAGAATACACACGTTTTGAGATAATACATTAGTTAACTATAGAAAGCTAGTAACTGAGTTAGACTTAATAGTTTATACATAATAAAAATAAGTAATTATTAACGACATTCATTATCTTCTATCGATGTGAAATATGAAAGTATTCGTATATAACATATTTTACTATAGCTATTAACTCTATAACGATTTATAAGTCATAGTTAACATAACAATTAAAACGACTCCTGTTCACTTATCCATGTATACACTCATACAGAATACCAGTAGTTATAATAATAACAACTTAAAATTTTTCTAACACATTACTGTTATTAGCTCTATTTGATTTCTCCTTAAGATAATTTAGCGATTTATATACGATGTTTAGTGTGACACGACTTTTCCACTACTTAATTATAAGCCTGATAAACCTAGACACTCTCATATTGTCTACGACTAATACCATACCCCATCATAATAAACAAATAGTAAACAAAAACTAGTCCCTACTCATCGTAGTCACGCCTGCTATCACGTATGTGTGTGACCATATACATATATTATACTACACCATATCCTACCCCTACAATCAATGTCTAATTCATACCAATCCGTGGTAGATAATTTAATTATCAAATATATTACACATACATTACATTGATAGCTACATAATTAGTATTCTTACATATATAAATAATATACCTCCATTACCCACACCTTGAAAACCATACCCCATCCCATCCCATCAATACCTAATACATATCATACATTCCCCCTACCATCAATATCTACCATATACCATACCGTCCCCCCCCCCCTCCTCCCATCAATGCTTAATACATACCATACCATACCCCATCATATAAACAAAACTAGTCCCTACTCATCGTAGTCACGCCTGCTATCACGTATGTGTGTAACCATATACATTATACATGTATTATACTACACTATATATCCTTCCCCTACAATCAATACATATTCATACCACTCCATGATAAATATATTTCATTATCAAATATATTACACATACATTACATTGATAGCTACATAATTAGTATTCTTACATAATAAATAATAAACAAATAAATAAATAATATACCTCCATTACCCACACCTTGAAAATTATTCTTCAAACTACTATACTAGTATATCATACTCCAAGTACATTGATATATAAATAATATACATAATAAGTACTATAATATATCCCCATTATCCACACCTTAAAAGTTAAATTCAAACTAATATACCAATATATACCATACTTCTAAGCATATATACAATGATAGCTACACAAATAGTAGGTATACATAATAAACAATATAAATAATACCTAACCTATACCATACATACATATAGTATGCAATATATATATATGTATACAGAGCAGCGATGGAATTATATAAAAAGAGATATTATAAAAAAAAATGTTATGCCTCCAGAGAGAATTGAACTCCCGACCCCTGGTTTACAAGACCAGTGCTCTGACCACTGAACTATGGAGGCTATATATCTAAACCTGATTAAATATATTCATTACCCTCACCTTGATCATTATACTTCAAACTACTATACCAATATAATATACCCTCAGGAATATATAGATGCATTGATAGTTACATAAATAGTACATAATAAATAACATACTAATATACCTCCATTTTACCTTCACCGTACATACATACATACATACATACATACATACATACATATATACATACATGATACATACATACATGCATACATACATATACATGAATATTCACCTAGGATTTATCAAACATTTCCTTATCAACTTATCAATCTATCGACTTTATATTACATAGGTAGTATTATACGGGCATCAGGTACTTCTCCCGAAATTTCATGGAGGATAAATCCCAGGTCCTGGTATCACCATATCAGGCAATATCAATAACCTACTAATAATAATAAAACCACTCTCAGGTATATAATTCACAACAGATGTCAATATTTTACATTAAATTATTAATAAATAATAAATAAGTTATACACCTCAAACCTAATGGCTTCTGAAGCTCGAGGGTGATAATCTATCATTTACCTATTTATAGAATATTAATATAATGAAGTAATTTAGATTACTGCCGTATGGAAATACTTAAATACCCATACTATACACGGTGATTGATAGGTTATGTATTTTTCAAAATAATATATTTGATAAGTATAGTTTACCGAACATTAGTGATTTGTAATGTTATACATTAATAATACATAACATATATTAAAGAAAACAGTATTAAATAAATCATATTAGCCTTTATCCATATATGAATGTTAATATACATATATGTATATATCTTCACAAAAGGTGTGATAAAAATGAAATTGTTCATATGATAGTTACTATACCCTCACATAACAATATTAATAACCTCATAAATCCACTCGCAGGTATATAATTTACAACAGATGGTTATAGTTATCACTAAATTATAAACAGATAATAAATAAATTATATACTATAATCTACAACTCCTTACGAAATTCTGAGATAACAACATATCATTAACTAGTATATAGAATATCGATACAATACATAAAATTAGATTATTATATGAAAATACTTTAATACTATATACACATTTTAAGATATATGCTTACATGATTATTTCAACTATTCAAACTACCCGTATCATATCGCCCGCACACGTCCTGCCCATACCATAGGTGTGCTAATACACCTGCTGACAGCGTTTTTATCTCATTATGCATCGTATCATTAGTAATCGTATACTATATTTCAATGTATGTCTAATTAGTATTAATGTATTATATGTATTAATTAAATATATTTATTCTTAACCTTTTATCTAACTCAGACCCTTATGTATGTGAAAGGAGTGGTTAAGAGGGAAGGGGTTGAGGAGGTTTGAAACGTAAGTGATGGATGTGAGGGGAGGGTTGAGGTCGGGCACGTAAGTGATAGCTATGGATGGGTTGGGAGGGGTAAGGTTGGGTAGGTATGTAGGTTTAGCACGGTGTGGTATATACTAGCTATTGAAGGGAGGGGAGGGGTACGGAGTGATATGAATTAGGTATTGATTGTAGGGGGGGGGGGGTATGGTGTAGTATGATGTATAATATGGCTACACACGTACGTGATAGTAGGTGTGACTATGATGAGTAGTGACTAGTTTTGTTTACTATGTTTACTATGAGGGGGTATGGTGTGGTATATACTAAGCATTGATGGGAGGAGAGGGTTATGGTGTGCTATGTGCTAGAGAAGAGGGGGAGGGGTCTGATCGTGCACGTACGTGTTGCTTAACAATATTAGACATTTATTATTGATATATTATATAAATACTAAGGAGTATTTCAAATAAAATATTATTACTATATACATGAGATATAATATATAAATATAATTAAAACAATTTATTCGATTAAACGATACATATCATAAATCGTATATAAACTAAACATAAAATATATGAATTAATTAATAATAGATTATATTTTAAGGCAATTATTTATTATAAAACTCATATGTAGCATAGTTAATTAATGGATATATTTCTAAAATTTAATATATTCAAACGGATAGCGTGGGTGGGTGAAGGAGCAATTATTACATGAATAACCCCACCGCTTATTTGAATATACAAGTGAATCGACTAACGTGATAGCCCGTTAACATCTAGTAATACCCGACTATTGGGAATAAATTTATAATCAGTTAATATCGAAGAGGTAGGGTCTAACTTTAAATTTATTTCCTTATTAATTTCTTCGCGATAGATATCGCGAAAAATCCAACTTTTATCAAGAGTGTTATGAGTATGTATATCCATTTTTTCATACACACTTCGATTCATCGACATACCACTCCTGATATAGTATAAGGGATAATTATTATATTGATATACCGCCCTACACTTAGACATTAAATAGTTCACAATTACACGATTATAGATTTTTATATCAAATATTATAGAGTTACTTATTATATCCCGACTCTCTGACGATGGATTCATGATTCTCCTACACGTTGAAATGTCTGGAGTGGTGTCACTCATCAATTCTTCTAACTATAAAAGTAGTTATAAACCATTAATTATGAGGTGGAATTATCTCCTATCATGAAAAAATAAAAATACATACCATTTTCCCTCTCACTCTGTATAAGTTCAATATACAGGTATGTCTGACAGATAATTGAACGCAGCTCCTCAAATGAAATCCTATATATCTTAATGTGATATATAATATATTAACTATTCTGTCAGTAGTAAGGCTCGTGATGTGATCTCTATCGAGTCTAGAACATTTATCGAATAATATTTTATTTATTTAATTATTCCTCCTTACTCAGTGATAATAGTGGTAATAGTACATAGATATGCATTAAACATTTTCATATTCGATAATATAATATCATTAAGATTTCACAACCATTACAACTATCATTAACATGATATTAGTAATGCCTTGGGTGACCATAATCGAAGGGGGAGAGGAAAACGACGATGTTTAATTAATGTTATTGTTATTCTTAATCTAATGGATGGAAAGTAGTGTATTCAATTGTATATAATTAATGTAATTGATAATGTTATAGGTAAAATGTGTAAAAAAATAACATATTATACTATTAACACTTCAAGTGTAATAATTAGGGTTATAACTATCTCGATGATGGCGAGTATGAGAATGATATGATATAGGTGATAATGTTCTCATTATACAGCTAATCAGGGAAAGCGATGACTACGTCTAATCGTGGAAAGCGACATATCTCATTCTCATATTCATATTATACACGTATGAGAGGTAATTGAGGAAAGGGTATTTCCAATTACATAAATATCAGCCGAATCAAGCTATTCAATATCAGTTGTCCAACGTCTATCGAGCTCTACTCTACTCAAGTCAACACAAGTAGCTTACAAACGTGAACTGAGGGAGACAGTGAGGACGAGAACGACGACGACGAGTACCAGGACGAGGATAACGACGAAGAGTGCTAAGTGTTAGGACAAGGAAGAAGGAGTTTGAAGCAGATAATATAATAAATACCTAGTCAAATAACTTAGTGAGTAATATTTTTTTTTCTTTTCTCCTCTAAACATAATATTTCATATCGTAGACATGTGATGAATGTATATGACTATAACAATATGAAAGACATGTATTAAATGTATAATTCATTTTCAGGACATTTATCATGGAAGGATTTAAGAAGCAGCTCAGCTCACGCAATCAGCATACGTTTCATGTCGGTGGGCGATTTGACCGTTGGGCGAGCATACCCAATAACGAGGATGTCTAATCAGGAAACGCAGTACGGGAGGACTGCGAAGTGCACCTCGATGACGATCAGTATGGTATCATTGAGTCTTCCTCCCAAGATCATATCGTCTCCAGATCAAATAGTCGTTCGACGAAGAAAAGGTCAGAACGAATGAAGAAGTTATAATATAGAAGGGAATCAGACGTTAAGTCTGATATTCAACGGACGGCGGGGTAGATCATTTAACATAACCTTTAGTGATATGTATATATATATATATATAAAACAATTTTTTAATATCTATTCTATCATATTGTATTTTCACTATAATAAATCATTGAGTCTTATAATTTAATCCGAAATGTTTTATAATTATTTATTAAAAATCTGAGTGAAATAACTGTATCCTATATATTAATTAATAATTATAGTAAATAACCTTATATACATAAGTGATATTACTACGTATTAGTAAGGCTTCCGCATTCGAAATATTATCCTACATCTAGATATTTACATATGATTTAATGGTAATATTGTAATATGTACGAAAAGACATGTGTGAGTGTATGTATGTGTAATATACATTATGAATTAATGTAAGCGTCAGAGTCTTTACATATAATAGTGTTTTAGTTATTAGCAATTAGCATACAATCTATAATATTATGTTGAAGGTGATAGTATTCAATATATTTATTAAATGAAACGGTTTAGCGTAATGAGTGGAAAACGGACACCAACTCAGCCTTCCATAGCTCGACACTGTTCGATACGGCTCTACCTACTATAGCTCGATATATCACCGATATCATATCATTCTCAACCTCATCTTCGTTCTCGTCAACATCTTTATAAAAATCCTCGTCGTCTATACCCCCCGATAATTACATACAAAGTGACAAGTGTAATAAGTAATGTGTTATATTTCAAATATTACAATCGTTTAATATATATGATTAAATATTGTATGAGGATAAATTAACCATCAGTTAATATATAATATTATAGAATTAATTTATTTAATGGGAGGAGAGGGGTATGGTATGGTATCTCAACTACATAGCAGAAATCTCGAGGATTGACTTCAACTCGCTAAGACAGCAATAGATAAAGCGATTGAAATTAAACGAGGTGTTGTAAGATTATACGATCAGTACCGTTTATGTGCTATTGACCGAATATGTAGAGACAATATAATGAGAGTAGGGTAGGGTAGGGACGTACGTGATAGACACCGATGGGAGGAGAAGGGGAAAGGATAAGAGGGGGACGATAAAACGGTACTGAACGTATAATCTTACAACACCTCGTTTAATTTCAATCGCTTTATCTATTGCTGTCTTAGCGAGTTGAAGTCAATCCTCGAGATTTCTGCTATGTAGTTGAGATACCATACCATACCCCTCTCCTCCCATTAAATAAATTAATTCTATAATATTATATATTAACTGATGGTTAATTTATCCTCATACAATATTTAATCATATATATTAAACGATTGTAATATTTGAAATATAACACATTACGTTATTAACACTTTGTATGTAATTATCGGGGGGTATAGACGACGAGGATTTTTATAAAGATGTTGACGAGAACGAAGATGAGGTTGAGAATGATATGATATCGGTGATATATCGAGCTATAGTAGGTAGAGCCGTATCGAACAGTGTCGAGCTATGGAAGGCTGAGTTGGTGTCCGTTTTCCACTCATTACGCTAAACCGTTTCATTTAATAAATATATTGAATACTATCACCTTCAACATAATATTATAGATTGTATGCTAATTGCTAATAACTAAAACACTATTATATGTAAAGACTCTGACGCTTACATTAATTCATAATGTATATTACACATACATACACTCACACATGTCTTTTCGTACATATTACAATATTACCATTAAATCATATGTAAATATCTAGATGTAGGATAATATTTCGAATGCGGAAGCCTTACTAATACGTAGTAATATCACTTATGTATATAAGGTTATTTACTATAATTATTAATTAATATATAGGATACAGTTATTTCACTCAGATTTTAATAAATAATTATAAAACATTTCGGATTAAATTATAAGACTCAATGATTTATTATAGTGAAAATACAATATGATAGAATAGATATTAAAAAATTGTTTTATATATATATATATACATATCACTTAAAGGTTATGTTAAATGATCTACCCCGCCGTCCGTTGAATATCAGACTTAACGTCTGATTCCCTTCTATATTATACAACGCCGCTTCTTCGTCGGTGACGACTATTGATCTTGGGAGGAAGACTTCAATGATACCATACTGATCGTCATCGAGGGTGCACTTCGCAGTCCTCCCGTACTGCGTTTCCTGATTAGACATCCTCGTTATTGGGTATGCTCGCCCAACGGTCAAATCGCCCACCGACATGAAACGTATGCTTGATTGCGTGATGAGCTGCTTCTAAATCCTTCCATGATAAATGTCCTGAAAATGAATTATACATTTAATACATGTCTTTCATATTGTTATAGTCATATACATTCATCACATGTCTACGATATGAAATATTATGTTTAGGAGGAGAAAAGAAAAAAAATATTACTCACTAAGTTATTTGACTAGGTATTTATTATATTATCTGCTTCAAACTCCTTCTTCCTTGTCCTAACACTTAGCACTCTTCGTCGTTATCCTCGTCCTGGTACTCGTCGTCGTCGTTCTCGTCCTCACTGTCTCCCTCGGTTCACGTTTGTAAGCTACTTGTGTTGACTTGAGTAGAGTAGAGCTCGATAGACGTTGGACAACTGATATTGAATAGCTTGATTCGGCTGATATTTATGTAATTGGAAATACCCTTTCCTCAATTACCTCTCATACGTGTATAATATGAATATGAGAATGAGATATGTCGCTTTCCACGATTAGACGTAGTCATCGCTTTCCCTGATTAGCTGTATAATGAGAACATTATCACCTATATCATATCATTCTCATACTCGCCATCATCGAGATAGTTATAACCCTAATTATTACACTTGAAGTGTTAATAGTATAATATGTTATGTTTTTACACATTTTACCTATAACATTATCAATTACATTAATTATATACAATTGAATACACTACTTTCCATCCATTAGATAAGAATAACAATAACATTAATTATAACATCGTCGTTTTCCTCTCCCCCTTCGATTATGGTCACCCAAGGCATTACTATATCATGTTAATGATAGTTGTAATGGTTGTGAAATCTTAATGATATTATATTATCGAATATGAAAATGTTAATGCATATCTATGTACTATTACCACTATTATCACTGAGTAAGGAGGAATAATTAAATAAATAAAATATTATTCGATAAATGTTCTAGACTCGATAGAGATCACATCACGAGCCTTACTACTGACAGAATAGTTAATATATTATATATCACATTAAGATATATAGGATTTCATTTGAGGAGCTGCGTTCAATTATCTGTCAGACATACCTGTATATTGAACTTATACAGAGTGAGAGGGAAAATGGTATGTATTTTTATTTTTTCATGATAGGAGATAATTCCACCTCATAATTAATGGTTTATAACTACTTTTATAGTTAGAAGAATTGATGAGTGACACCACTCCAGACATTTCAACGTGTAGGAGAATCATGAATCCATCGTCAGAGAGTCGGGATATAATAAGTAACTCTATAATATTTGATATAAAAATCTATAATCGTGTAATTGTGAACTATTTAATGTCTAAGTGTAGGGCGGTATATCAATATAATAATTATCCCTTATACTATATCAGGAGTGGTATGTCGATGAATCGAAGTGTGTATGAAAAAATGGATATACATACTCATAACACTCTTGATAAAAGTTGGATTTTTCGCGATATCTATCGCGAAGAAATTAATAAGGAAAATAAATTAAAGTTAGACCCTACCTCTTCGATATTAACTGATTATAAATTTATTCCCAATAGTCGGGTATTACTAGATGTTAAACGGGCTATCACGTTAGTCGATTCACTTGTATATTCAAATAGCGGTGGGGTTATTCATGTAATAATTGCTCCTTCCACCACCCACGCTATCCGTTTGAATATATTAAATTTTTAGAAATATATCCATTAATTAACTATGCTACATATGAGTTTATAATAAATAATTGCCTTAAAATATAATCTATTATTAATTAATTCATATATTTTTATGTTAGTTTATATACGATTTATGATATGTATCGTTTAATCGAATAAATTGTTTTAATTATATTTATATATTATATCTCATGTATATAGTAATAATATTTTATTTGAAATACTCCTTAGTATTTATATAATATATCAATAATAAATGTCTAATATTGTTAAGCAACACGTACGTGCACGATCAGACCCCTCCCCCTCTTCTCTAGCACATAGCACACCATAACCCTCTCCTCCCATCAATGCTTAGTATATACCACACCATACCCCCTCATAGTAAACATAGTAACCGTAAAACTAGTCACTACTCATCATAGTCACACCTACTATCACGTACGTGTGTAGCCATATTATACATCATACTACACCATACCCTCCCCCTACAATCAATACCTAATTCATATCACTCCGTACCCTCCCCTCCCTTCAATAGCTAGTACATACCACACCGTGCTAAACCTACATACCTACCCAACCTTACCCCTCCCAACCCATCCATAGCTATCACTTACGTGCCCGACCTCAACCCTCCCCTCACATCCATCACTTACGTTTCAAACCTCAACCCCTTCCCTCTTAACCACTCCTTTCACATACATAAGGGTCTGAGTTAGATAAAAGGTTAAGAATAAATATATTTAATTAATACATATAATACATTAATACTAATTAGACATACATTGAAATATAGTATACGATTACTAATGATACGATGCTAATGAGATAAAAACGCTGTCAGCAGGTGTATTAGCACACCTATGGTATGGGCAGGACGTGTGCGGGCGATATGATACGGGTAGTTTGAATAGTTGAAATAATCATGTAAGCATATATCTTAAAATGTGTATATATAGTATTAAAGTATTTTCATATAATAATCTAATTTTATGTATTGTATCGATATTCTATATACTAGTAAATGATATGTTGTTATCTCAGAATTTCGTAGGAGTTGTAGATTATAGTATATAATTTATTTATTATCTGTTTATAATTTAGTGATAACTATAACCATCTGTTGTAAATTATATACCTGCGAGTGGATTTATGAGGTTATTAATATTGTTATGTGAGGGTATAGTAAACTATCATATGAACAATTTCATTTTTATCACACCTTTGTGAAGATATATACATATATGTATATTAACATTCATATATGGATAAGGCTAATATGATTTATTTAATACTGTTTTCTTTAATATATGTTATATGTATTATTAATGTATAACATTACAAATCACTAATGTTCGGTAAACTATACTTATCAAATATATTATTTTGAAAAAATACATAACCTATCAATCACCGTGTATAGTATGGGTATTTAAGTATTTCCATACGGCAGTAATCTAAATTACTTCATTATATTAATATTCTATAAATAGGTAAATGATAGATTATCACCCTCGAGCTTCAGAAGCCATTAGGTTTGAGGTGTATAACTTATTTAATTATATTAATAATTTAATGTAAAATATTGACATCTGTTGTGAATTATATACCTGAGAGTGGTTTTATTATTATTAGTAGGTTATTGATATTGCCTGATATGGTGATACCAGGACCTGGGATTTATCCTCCATGAAATTTCGGGAGAAGTACCTGATGCCCGTATAATACTACCTATGTAATATAAAGTCGATAGATTGATAAGTTGATAAGGAAATGTTTTGATAAATCCTAGGTGAATATTCATGTATATGTATGTATGCATGTATGTATGTATCATGTATGTATATATGTATGTATGTATGTATGTATGTATGTATGTATGTACGGTGAAGGTAAAATGGAGGTATATTAGTATGTTATTTATTATGTACTATTTATGTAACTATCAATGCATCTATATTTCCTGAGGGTATATTATATTGGTATAGTAGTTTGAAGTATAATGATCAAGGTGAGGGTAATGAATATATTTAATCAGGTTTAGATATATAGCCTCCATAGTTCAGTGGTCAGAGCACTGGTCTTGTAAACCAGGGGTCGGGAGTTCAATTCTCTCTGGAGGCATAACATTTTTATAATATATCTTTTTATATAATTCCATCGCTGCTCTGTATACATATATATATTGCATACTATATGTATGTATGGTATAGGTTAGGTATTATTATATTGTTTATTATGTATACCTACTATTTGTGTAGCTATCATTGTATATATGCTTAGAAGTATGGTATATATTGGTATATTAGTTTGAATTTAACTTTAAGGTGTGGATAATGGGGATATATTAATAGTACTTATTATGTATATTTTTTATATCAATGTACTTGGAGGTATGATATACTAGTATAGTAGTTGAAGAATAATTTTCAAGGTGTGGGTAATGGAGGTATATTATTTATTATTTGTTTATTATTTATTATGTAAGAATACTAATTATGTAGCTATCAATGTAATGTATGTGTAATATATTTGATAATGAAAATATTTATCATGGAGTGGTATGAATTATGTATGATTGTAGGGGAAGGATATATAGTGTAGTATAATACATGTATAATGTATATGGTTACACACATACGTGATAGCAGGCGTGACTACGATGAGTAGGGACTAGTTTTGTTTATTATGATGGGGTATGGTATGGTATGTATTAAGCATTGATGGGAGGAGGGGGGGGGTACGGTATGGTAATGGTAGATATTGATGGTAGGGGGATGGTATGATATGTATTAGGTATTGATGGGATGGGATGGGGTATGGTTTTCAAGGTGTGGGTAATGGAGGTATATTATTTATTATGTAAGAATACTAATTATGTAGCTATCAATGTAATGTATGTGTAATATATTTGATAATTAAATATATCTACCACGGATTGGTATGAATTAGACATTGATTGTAGGGGTAGGATATGGTGTGTGTAGTATAATATATGTATATGGTCACACACATACGTGATAGCAGGCGTGACTACGATGAGTAGGGACTAGTTTTGTTTACTATTTGTTTATTATGATGGGGTATGGTATTAGTCGTAGACAATATGAGAGTGTCTAGGTTTATCAGGCTTATAATTAAGTAGTGGAAAAGTCGTGTCACACTAAACATCGTATATAAATCGCTAAATTATCTTAAGGAGAAATCAAATAGAGCTAATAACAGTAATGTGTTAGAAAAATTTTAAGTTGTTATTATATAACTACTGGTATTCTGTATGAGTGTATACATGGATAAGTGAACAGGAGTCGTTTTAATTGTTATGTTAACTATGACTTATAAATCGTATAGAGTTAATAGCTATAGTAATAATATGTTATATACGAATACTTTCATATTTCACATCGATAGAAGATAATGAGATGTCGTTAATAATTACTTATTTTTATTATGTATAAACTATTAAGTCTAACTCAGTTACTAGCTTTCTATAGTTAACTAATGTATTATCTCAAAACGTGTGTATCTATGTATGATTTAAAATATCAGTAGGTATATTATATATATTTCTTATTAAATCTTCTCGAGTATTTGACTAGTTATAATAATTATCAACGGTCTGTAGTAGTTCAGGACGGAATGGGGGGAGGTTAGGTCGGGTCACGTACGTGATAGATGGATAAGGAGGGGGTATGGGTGGTACGTATATGATGGGTATGGATGGTAGGGGAGGGGGTAAGGCCGTGCACTCACGTTATGGATATGGATGGTAGGGGGATGGCCGTGCACTTACGTGATAGGTATGGATGGGAGGGGGAGGGGCAAGGTATTGCATGTACTTGATAGGCATTGATAGTATGGGAGGGGGTGAGGAGGGGTGAGGCCGTGCACGTACGTGATAAGCATGGATGGGAGGGGGAGGGGTAAGGCGTGTTGCATGTACGTGATAGACATTGATAGTAGAGGGAGGGGTGAGGAGGGTGAGGCCGTACACGTACGTGATATACCTGGAGGGGAGGGGGATAGGATTTGGTTAGGTTAGGATGGGAGGGGGTAAGATCGTCACACGTGTGTGATGGGTGGGGAGGGGATGTTAGTGGTTGGGGGAGGTGTGGGTATGTATGTGATAGGTAAAGATGGTAGGGGGAATGGAATGGCCGGTCCGGGCATGGTCGGGCATGGCCGGCATGGCTGAGAGGGAGGGGGCACGGTCGCGATAGCATATAACTATAGGCTGGGCGGGGTAGCCGGATTCGCCGGATTTGCGGGGGGTACAGAACATACTAAAACATACTACTACTAGTTAAATATAAAAGATATAATATAAAATGTAGACGTTAATATCTAATAGAAAATATTATCTTATATAGTCAATCGGTGTAACGAAAAACAAATTAGTAAAAGGTAACGCCCTATTACCACCGGTTTGTTATTTTATACAAAATTGATTTTGAAAGAATTGAGATAGTAGAAGGGGTTAAAAGTAGAATATAAAGTCCACGATTTTGACAATACACAAACAGTTTCGACAAAACAACTATCGTAAGGCCGATTATTTGTGCGAGTTCTTTTGTACATTATGACTGCAAAAAATCCGCGAACATTCAACGAACAAACACGCTCGAAGTTATGGGACGTTTACGATAATTTTCAAGACGTATTAAATTTTCAACCTTCTATACGTTGTGACAAAATATCCACAGAAGAAATGCCAAACGAAACTTGTGTCTCTAAGTCAATAGACGACAAACGATTGACGTTGCAAAAATTACAAAGAAAAATCATAGATTCTGTAGATTTTTGCCGGGACCGACCGGACAAAACAGATTGAAATCGAAGAAGAATTTGATATAAAAGTCACCAACGAAGTGTTTTCGGAATTGTTTAGTATACAAAAACAAGATAAAATGAATTCGTCAAGTGTTCGCGTTATAAAAGTACAAGATTTTAAGTCTGTTCTTTTCGTACACAGTAGTGTTCAGAAAACAAAAAATGGTATTTTTCGTTTAACACCGCCAATGTTTACTATACAAGTACCCAGATGTTTACCAAATACTGTTCAAAATTTAAACACCGGCTACATAATAGAAATACCTCAAAAAATTGAATCGCGACAAATTTTGGATGGTAAAATCATAAAAAAAACCAATACTGCTGAACTCCAAGAACAATTTATAATAATTCCACAAATATCTTGCTTAGAGCCGACAATTGTACCATCTTTGCAAGCACGTGACGCCGACGACACGGGTCAGTTTACTGTCAACATATACAACAGATTGGGTAATGAATGTACTATATATGTACGATTACACGCTTTTACAGTTGTTAGAATGCCTACAGATTGCGTGAGGTTTGTAAACGGCGATTCGACAGATATTACGGCGTTCAAAACAAAAGACACCAAGGAAAATCGTTTTGTCTACAATCTTCAAACACGTCTACTATTCAATGAAGCAGAAATAACGAAACGTTGTTTACGTTTAAAATGTTACGATCCTACAAAGTCGGTTCACAATAATTTATTAGACAAACAATTGATTATTGACAATGTGACGGTGTTTTTTTCAAGTCGCAAACGCGAATGGACAGATCCTAAACTCCTTACAATATCTGGACTATTCCGACCATTTGGTCGGTCGATATTACCACGAGTGTCGAAAAATTCTGAATTTAGCATCAACACACATTGTTGCGCATTTATAAAAAATCGTTCAGTTTTATTTACGGTTAGCGGTACGCTACAACCTTTTCACTTGTGTATGAACGGTGCATTGTTTGATATACTGAAATACAAAGAACTAAAAAAAGCAGCCGGAGTTTTGGCCCGTGATGCCAAAACAATGCGTACGAAAGCGAGAATAATAAAACAAACATTTAATGAACGAGAATATGACGAGAAACTTTTGATGAATTTGGTAGATTATGAATATCAATTACACGTAGATGAACGGTTCAAAAATATTTATAATAAAGCAGAAGATCACGAATTTTTATTCAACAACACGAGTGACACTGTTAAAAGAGCAATATCGTCTAGAATGTTTAACAATTTTAAATTTTTAGCTTCTGTTTTTTGTACAAATAATTTAAAACGTAAAAACATTGACGGTTCCGACAACTATGAAGAATCCAAGAAAAATAAAAAAAAATAATATTTTTATTACAATATAATATGTACTAAAATGATGATTGTCTTGTTATTTTATATTTGTATCATCCGTATAGAGACTGTTTACTAAAACAATTTAATTATATTTAAATAAAATTATTCAAGTATTTTTTTTTTTGTCAATCTATTATTTACAATATTATTATGTTTATAAAACAAATGAAAAACAAATGTCATCAATCGAAAAAAGTTTTTACGCTTTTTTCTTTACGTCAAGTACGTGATTTTTATACTCTAAAACACTATGATTTTGTAAGACCTTGTAAATTTTACATCCCATCTTAATATAATATATAAAACTAAAAAAAAAAAGATTAAACATAGAAATATGTTATATAGTTGTAAAATTTATACAAATGTTGATTTCTTCTAAATGATTTTATAATGTTTGAAATCTTATTAATAATTTACACGTTAATAATTTCAATATTTATAATAATTTATGTTTATCATTTAACGACTACAGACAATAGGATCGACGACAATTTGTCAGAAACAAATATATCAAATACTTTAAAAAAAACACGACAAATTATTTATCCCGATAACATAAATACAAAAAATACTCTATGGTCCATCGAAGAAGAAAACAATGTACAATATGACGTAAAACGAAATACTCGATCGGTTCTACCATCAGCTATTGATGAGCCTATCGATACGTTTGACGTATTAATACATTATAATTGTGAACATTTTGAAAATTTACCTAAACAATTGACGGCTTTTGTAGATCGTGTTGATTTTATAAGCATAAACGCATTGAAAAAAACAAATAAACGTTTTGAAGAACGACAAATATGTCAGAAATTAATAGAATTCCATGCAGGTAAAGATTTTTTAGCCGTAAATCGAACAAAATTTCTAACGTCTACACAAAGTAGTACTTATTTAAAAACCACGACGTTTATACCTAGATCACCTGTAAACGATTATGAACGGTATTCCACGTCACCGATGTATATGACTGAAAAAGAATATCACGTAGTCCTAGGTGGTCAAGATTTTGATTTCTATAACGACGCTCGTATGACCGTTTGTAAGTTAGAAAGATTGGTTGACTCGAAATTGTTCTATTATATAAATTTTGTACAGGAGTTTAAAAAAGATTTTAACAACACGTCATCTTATTTGCAAATAATAAAAGCCTTGAACACAATACGTGAACGCTATTTTGATTTACCTTTTATTCTATCCGGTACGTTTAACGTGTGCAATCATTATGTATTATTATGCAAATTTTTAGATATAGAAAAATTTCATATTTGCGACTTTAAAACTATGCCGACCGTGGTGACTTTTAGCAATGAAACCGTACCGTCTAACGGTATAGTTGTGTCTAAAGAATTATATAACCGTGTTGAATATCGAACAGAATTTAACGACGCTTGTTTTGAACAAAAAGGATCGTTTGTAATTCATTTGAAAATGTATATAAATCATAAATATCCAGGTACGTTTAAAAATAAAGACTGGCCATTACGTTTAATAATGAATCGAGTAGTAGCTGCGCCTGTCGATTTAGATAACATACTTTTAGAAAATGTTTCACAAATAGCAACTGATCAAATGATGGTACGTATGTTATCAGAGTTTGACGATACTAACCAATTTGTACCAACAGCACCGACAATCGAATCTTTATCCGACGTTGAGAATGATACATTTGCAACAAAATCTATTGCAGTCTCGCCGCCACCATATTCTGAATTGTTTCGTAAAAAATATAATTCTGTCAAAAAAAAATTAATAGCTTAAACTATTCAAAAATGAAAATTAATTATGTTGTTAAACAAAAAAAAAAAATTTTTTTTATAAATTTTTTTTTACAACTCAACCGACCAAAGTATATAATATTCTATTGTATTAATTTTTTTTTTTATTTAAAATGAACAATTATTATAATCTACACAAGTATTTGTTTATAATAATTTACAAAAAAAAAAAAAAAATTATTATTTAAAAATACTATATTATTACTAAATTTAAATTATAATTTACGTTAATATTTTTTATTTCTACAAATCTACAAACAGTTTGTATTGATAGGATATTATTATATTAGTATTCTTATTTTATTATATAATATATTATAATAACCATAATATTTATTTATACTATAAAAGTAATTTTAAAATTTCAATTATATTTTTACCACTTTACACTATTATTTTAATGATATTTTTTAAATTGAAATTGTTTTTGTTGTTGTGATTTTTCTTTTTGTAATTTTGGAAGCGTCATGATTTGTTGTTGGCCCAAAGATTGTGTTTGAACTGGTGCTGGTGGTTCTATCATCAAAGACGATTTCACCAATAGTAATTCTGGTCGCCGCTGTTGCTTTTGTCGTTGTAAAATGGATCTTTTTAAAATTTCGTCATAAACGTCGCAACTACCGCTGCTCCAATCATCCATTGATAGATCACAATCATACTGGCTGTAATTTGAGACATTAATTTTGACTTTAGAATCGTAATATTTTTTAACTTTATCACCGTCGTCATTGTCAGTGTTTGGTGAAATATAATTATTTTGATAAATATTCGACGCATGTAGATTTTCAAAGTTTGTCATAGTATTTGCATATTTTTCCAAAACGTTTAATTGTAATTCATATAAAGATTTAATCTTATCACGTACTTGTGAAATTTCAGACACGATTGGCGCTATTGCTGAAGTTTGTACTATAGACGGCGTTTTTGGCCAAAATAATCCTCGATTCACGTAAATCTCTTGATTTCTCAGACTTGGTAATACGGTCGACACAATCCAATTGCGAAAAGTAATTGAACGTTCCGAGTTTACCAACGTCAATAAATCATATAATCCGCTTTCCGAAATTAAAATAGTTAAATCTGTCCAATGTAAAAATTTATTCATAAAATCAGCACGTTGTTTAGAGATGTGATCAGGATGTTTGTTTTTCTGTGATGAAATTATTACGGTAGAGATTATATCGGCAAATTTAATACGTTGATAATTGTGTAAGTTATTCAACAGAGAATAATTTATAGTGCCCAATAAATTTTTTAACAAGTCCTCACCGTCAAACCAAAAACACGTATCCAGACCGTTATGAGAAACGTGTGAAAAAATCCAACAGTTGTACACGTTGAATTTTTTAAAATTATTATTTTTAATCGCGTACGTGTACGGTAACAATGTAAAATTCCACGGAGAACGAAACATCTTGACCGTCGGATTTTTCAAAACTGACTGACAACAGTAGCGTGCACACCAATATTGTTGTTTTATACAACAACAGCAACACTTGTCGATCGATATTTTATACGACTATAATTTTCATCATAACGAGTATTTGAGTTTACAGCCACGGACAACGTTAAAAATAAAATCAAAATATTTTTTTTTACGACGTTTCTCAACGATATTATGATCTTACCGAGAAGTCTCGTTACAAATTAATAGTAAAAATATTACAGCCTTTTTTTTCTAAAGTACATATTCCTGAAACATACTGTCTTTCATCGATATTATCAGTTCTATGCATTGTAGTTGTAAGACATTTTGCATAGATTCTTGTGTAAAATTATAATAAACGTCATTTCCATTACGAAATACATATTTATTTATAATATTTATGTAAGAGTTGTACGTGTCTGCTTTAAAAAGTTCACCTTTTGGACCGGCCCGTATTCGGTTGATTATATACTCTGCGCGGTCTTTGGCTTTTGTTAATTTACAAATAGCAACCATAGTATTGAGTTTATTGTAATTGTTTGTCAACTCTTTTAATAATTGTTGTGTGCACGGATATTTATGCCAATATTGTATTACTCTGCTACGTATTAACACGTCCATCATATAACCGATGAGGTTCCAATAATAATCTTTTAAATATTTATCGCGTAACGGTACACTATGATTATCTATTGCTAAAAAAAGTATACACATATTTAAAATTTTAATAGACATGTTGCATATACGCGTCGGTTTAAACAAAAGCGATTCTCTAAATTTTTCTAAAACATAATAAATTTGATTTAAATCGTCTTCGTTCATTTTTTCACGTATTTTTAATTTCAAATCGGTATTATTTGGATCTAATTGCGAATAAAAAGATATTCCGTCCACAACAGTTTCTTTAGCCGACACTAATAATCTCGTATTTTTGTCATTGACATACAATCTTATAGGATTGAACGTGATAGCCTCGTACGTAATGTCTACAAAATTATCACACACGTCCATGTCATCGTAAATTTTACCAATCACTGTAAAAGCGTCTAAAAGTTTTTTTGCGTTAGTCATTAGTCCAGTTTCGTTGTCGTCTGTTGTATTGATTTTTGCCAATAAATCGGCCATCACATCCATTTGCTCTTTATTGTCACCCGTTTCTATTTTTGGAGCGTATTTCATTAACGATTGTAATATAGAAAAATCTATTACTTTATACGAACTTATGAATTCGTGATTTTTATCGTCATCGATATTTACAAATATCCAGGGTAATTCCACACACACTTGGTCGGGTTGTAACTGATCAATACTGATTTCGTTTATTTTATCTTTAGATTCGTATATATCGTCATCGTCAACTGCCATTTTTTCAGTTACATTATTATTGTATTTTTCTTTCAATATTTCGATGTATTGATCTTTCAACGATGTATATTTTTTATTCATGATGTTATCAAACTATACTATATCAATATACTTAATTACACTTTAGACCAGTCTCCCCAATTAATCGAAATTAATGATATTATTGCAATGATATATATACAATGCAATATTTCAATTTTTACAATGCGATCTGTATTTCCAAGGCGGATATGAATTAAGAAAAAAAAGATTAAACATAATATTTTTCCCCACTATATACATAACAAAAAGAACAATACGGTGGTTATTATATATATATATATATTAGGTGTAGTACATGGGTATTCACTCATTGCTTAAACATGTCTCGTGAACGAAGCTCGTGTTTGCTCAATCAAATATATGATTATTTTTAAAAAAAAATATAAACTTATAAATTTTTTTTTACAACTATTTATTATTTAATTTTTTCCAATATAAATTTTATGGTACATAGTTGAATTTGAATTTTTTAATCTAATTTTTAATTTAATAGTTTAAATTTTCCAGTTAAATTCCATTGCACTATGATGACAACGACGACGACGACAATTACCAATATTATTACTAGAATTTTTTGACAAGTAATTATATAAATTTTATATATTAAACATAATATTTATAAAATATTTATTTGTTTTAGATATTGATTTTCAACTGAAGTTTAAATAATTCATTTTTAATATTTATAAAATTTTTGTAATATATATGTTATGTTTACATCATTTTGTAATATTTTCTTTCAACATTAAACACTGGTTTGTTTAACACTATTTCAGTATCTATGATTTGTAAACGTATCTTTTAAAATATTAAAATGGTTTTACATATTATAGAGATATTATAAACTGAGGATAGTCTACTATTTCACCCGCATCACTGTAGTATCAATACCTTGATGAATTCAATCGCTATTTTTTAACCGGTTAAAATGTTTATTAGTTATTATGTATAATAGAATTGATGGATAGTAGTAAACAGATAATGTGTTATTACATTGCGATATTATTAGGATATTATAGATACTTAAAAAATATTTAGAATGATTTCAACTATAATTTTCACTATGAATATCATACCTAACATTAAAATTTGTCAGCGATGTAAATATATTATATTTTCTTCGTTGTTGCAATAATTGTTCAATGCATAGGTTTGTGTAATGTATAACTGATTCTCACTAACGATGTAATTTCTAATAGTGTTTATCGCATGGGCTTACATATACATTTTCAATATTATTCCTTTAATCATCATAACACAACCCTATTAGCACTATGATGATAGTTGTAGGTATATGACCATCGTTGTTTTAATGAGGGAAAGTCGAATGGTTTTAATGATAGAAACAAATGTCATAAACCTACCACCCATCTCTTATAAGAATATGTATAGTACGTCTTTGAAGTAGGGCATTTTGAATCGCTTAAATACGACTGGTAACGATACATTTATTAACAGTCGTATACCGTTTACTAAGCAATTGAGAGGAATCAGAACAACACGACTTCGACGACCACTAAAGCTGAATACCTATCGATAGCAAAAATATATTACATCAAATCACCTACAGCCTGATAACTATTGAGTGAGTATTTATTAGATATTCATATATAATAATGTATTATATATTATTATATTATTTAAGTTATAGACGTTTATTAATATCTAGAACACATAGTCATCATATATTTCACATGTAATAATTATAAAATCTGTTTATAGAGTATACTCATCATGGACTCGTTGAAAAAAAGTTTAACCACTCAATGCAATGTTAAATTTATCTCAGTCGGTGATTTAGTCGTCGACAGACCTTATCCTATCTCAAGGATGCTAAACAAAGATACACAGTACGGGAGGTCAGTGTTGTGCACATTATCCGGAGAAGGAAGGGAACTACTAGAGGTGTACCTTCCACGATCAATCGAGCTGACTGATGAAGAGATTTTAGAGTTCAACTGTAGGGATCAGAAAGATCTCAATTTATTATTCAATGGGCGTAGAGGAAGAGCATTTAATATTACATTCGTATGAAATATTTATTTATTTATTTATTATTTTTTTCATATAAAATAAGTGGATATGCTTAATAAATAAAAATAATATAATTAATTGGAGAATGTTTTCTATTTATTATAACAATCTGAGTGTAACCCCATTGTCTTCTTATGAATATATAAATATATCAAAATAAGAGCGTTAGGTATTCTAGTAATTTTATCGTAAGAATGATATAAGGTAATATAAAAAAAAAAAACAATATATATATCTTAAGATAATAGTGATTTAGTTATTAGCTGCATACGATCTATATTATCCTGAAGGTGATAGTATTCGAATATTCGATATATTTATTAAATGAAACAGTTGAGTGTGATGAGGGTAAAACGGTGGTCAACTCAGCTTTCCATAGCTTGACACTGTTCGATAAAGCTCTACCAACTATAGCTAGACATATCACCGATATCATATCATTTTCAACCTCATCATCATCGTCGCCGTATACCTCTGATCATTACATTTAAATTGTTAATAGCATAATTTGTTATATTTCTATACATTTAGCTATCTTTTACTAGAATGTATTATTATGTTTCACGTATGAAATATTTAACTATTATTATACCTAGTCTTTATTTAAAATTTATGTAGAGTAATATTTAATATATTATATATATATAATATTTGATTAGTATAGAAGTAGTAATGTATGCTTATTAACAACGCACGTTAGATGTTACATTTATATATATATATATATTCATTTAGTACAAGTTAACGAGTAAACGTTAATATTATTAAAATATTAATATGATAACAAATGAATATACTATAACACTGTTTATGTAGAAAATCATATTAGACTAAAAGTATGTAGTATTTCTTACTGATAGCCTTTCAGAATTTGCATACGCCATGGGCGAAGGGCTAGGATACACCGCAATGGATGCAGGAGAAATAATATATCTCTTATAATGTAAAGCAGTCAATGTAGAAATCAATGCATTAAAAACATGTTTTAATGAACTACCAATAATATACCAAAACCTACTACATGGCCCCCAAAACACATACATTACAAAGTTATGGAACCGAAATAGACTGTATTACAATACTATCACCAGCTTTTCTACTAGAAGGTGAAAGGTTTGGAGTAGCACCGACATTCAGAGAAATTAAAAAACCCATTATTCTAAAACCATCAACCACATGGACCTGGACATATAAAAGCCCAGAAAATCTTATGGTAGCTGGAATATATAGTCATGAAACAATGAATGCACTACAAAAGCACCTCTTATTCCCTCAAGAGATCGAAGTTGCCAAAAAAATATTGCCAGACAATCACTAGGCCATACCTACACAGACCAAGGCCTCAGACTACAAGGCCTCATAGACGAAAACACCATTGGACAAATGGTAGAAAACAAACTACACAAAATGTGGGGATGGTTTATCACACTTGGAACTTTCGTCTCCAGCCTATTAGGAATATTTTTTATTACAAAAATAATAATTAGTCTATTTAACACCGGACTTAACATCTCATTACTTTACCAGACATTTGGACGGAGTCTAAAAATGTTAGCTGGTATCTTCACTAACTTAACGGAATTTATTATGCATAAACAACATAAAACCAATTCAAAGAAAACACGAATGATAACAAAACACACATAGAAGATATCAAACTACAACTTCAATAACACCAAGATGCCTTGGGAAAACAAAAAAACAATTCACCCAAAGACATACCAGAAATCAAGTATGTCTAATATACAAAAATATATATCCATATAACCATGTAACTATCATTTTTTACTATTTAACCATTATATTTTTTTTAAACTATTTAACCATTATATTTTTTTTTAAACTATTTAACCATTATATCTTTTTAAACTATTTAACCATTATATTATTAAAAAAATAATCTTTTAAACCATTATATTATTATATAAAAACTATTTAACTACAATAATTAAATTATATACCTATTATATTTAATTAATAACATTTACACTATGAAAATACTTAATCAAATTATATAACTATTAACCATATGAAACATGTACAAACAAAAAAATAAATATTATATAACTTTTTCTCACTATCAAAATTAAAAAAATGTGTCCCAATTATATCATATTATGAGGGCATAATATCAAAAAACTGAAGTGGATGTAATGATATCTACATCATTGCGCCTACACAACTTCATGATTCAATATCATCATAATATACTATCAAATATGTCATTACTAGAAAACCATAATAAATATCTGTACCCATGTACCCATTATATTACCCAAAATTATACACAACAAGTCATACTCATTATAAAATCAAATTACAAAGCAATATCTAATAAACACTATCAAAACATAATAAATATCTATACCTATGTACCCTGATATTAATCAAAATGTACAAAAACTATTAATAAGGAATAACCATATATATATATATATACATGTACAAATGTCACTAATTTTACAATAAAATATTTTGATTATACCCATGTAGGTACCTATGCAAAATAAACAACAATAATTTAATATGGAACAACAAGGTATCAAAGGTCAATACTATAAGTAGAACCCCCATTTTGATATTCAGGTCAGTCTGTTCACATTAGCCAATACTGTCTCATACAGTTTCATACGCACCGTCTTATTTCGCTAACAAAATTATAAAGCGATTATTAACTTAACATACTCATTTTAAATCTTTAATATCTTGTTGTGAATTATTAAAATAACTTTTATTTCAAACAAAAAATTGTGCTTACATTATTTCAAGAAAACTAACATCGTCAATACTCTCTTTTCAAATTCTATCATCGTTCAAATCAAGCAGCATCGACCAGGTAAGAAGTTGTAACAATATATATTCACTCAGTTTTAATAATAAAATCATCATCAACGATAAGTTAATAAAGACACGCAGATTCAGATGCATCATAAATCATTATGGCCTTCGTTTATAAATCTATACTCACGATCCCAATCTATCGTAATAATTATATGCTTTAAATTGGTAATAAAAGATAGGATAAAAGAAGTCGCTATTCCAAATCCTTTTAATTATTATTCATTTAAAATAGCTAACTACACCAACTTAGTTAATATATTATTATAAGGTGAAGTTTTATCAATAGCAACGCGCATGCTTATTTTTAATTCATCATAAGTTCTAGAGCCACGAATACGGTCGCCGGCGAAGAATCTATAGTCGTGGCTGAATCGAATATCCCAGCGGTAATATAACACTTTTTTAAATAATATGTCAACACTATTAAAATAATTGTATTCGTGTTTTATGATTGTTCTCACAGTTGGATGCGCTAACGATTTCGGATGCTCCCAAGACTGGTCTGGTTAACTATAATTATTACCCTTCCGAATATTTCGACGATAACGGATTTGAATGAAATTTCATCGACGGTTATGCTGACGACGATCGTTTAACAATTCGTCTCACTAACCAAATAACAGCAGTCATAGCACTGTTCAAGCGCTATCACAACGTAAGAGAGACAATTTCGGAAAACATATTACGCGATTTTGGCATGTTGCAAATTATTAATTGTCAGATATGCATGGAATTGATAGATGCTCGTGACATGTGATATAATTTAGGTTGTAATCATGCGCAGTGTATTATTTGTATGTTAAAAATGTCCACTGCAGCACCGTGTTCGTTTTGTAAATTATCCACTCATTGTTACATAATGTTGGAAAATTTAAAAAACGACAGTGGTGCATGTTCTTTAGATTTATTTACGTTCAAAATAATTGTTAAAGACTCAGCATTTTATAATGTACTGAAAAAACACGTGTATGCCAACGAAGATTTGTTGAAATCTCTTTTACGGGTACTACCGACCGAGTTCTCCGTTTAGTATTACCCAATAATATAATATTATAATTTTATTTTTAATCGTATTACA
Source organism: Sitobion miscanthi (assembly GCA_008086715.1). Taxonomy (NCBI): domain Eukaryota; kingdom Metazoa; phylum Arthropoda; class Insecta; order Hemiptera; family Aphididae; genus Sitobion; species Sitobion miscanthi. The sequence continues at coordinate 28,961 of SSSL01000389.1, forward strand.
AGTATTTTAATAACCATAACATAGAACATCGGGACAAGGGGGAATATGTATTGGATGGGTGCGGAGGTGAGAGCCCGTGGGACTTTCAGTGCGAAGAATCCGTTCATGAACAAAGCCAAGAATCTAGTTAAGAAAATGGCGGGAAAAATCCAACTTTCAACAAACGCAATGCTGATTCTAAAAAAAAAACGAAACTTTCGTGGAGAACGTTAATGGGCCATAGTTAACCATAACTCAGTTGTTTAACGAATATCCTACATATTGTCATTCCTCAGCTTTTGTAAACATCTAAAGGAGTAGGTTTCATTGCGTTTGTAGCTGCATCAAATTGAAACACACTAGCTTAGTCAGATCCTATAACAATCAAACTGGACAATTTTCAACTCAGGAAAACAATTTATCGACAGTGGTTCAAATGTATAAAAAATAGTTTTTCTATACTAAAAAATGAATTCAGGAATGAATATTATTATGTTTTTAACAAGATTGAAAGAATACAAAAATATAAAAACTTTAATATTAAATATTTTATAGTAGATCGTAGTAGATGCATGAAAATATTTAATTTTAAATCAATTAAGAACAATTATATCAATTTCATGGCACACTTTTAATAGATACATAACAATCATGGTACCTTTACTACTGAGGAACCTTATGATTAGCATAAAATAAAGTATTTTATTGAATATAACATTTAATCCTTGTGAATATTTTTGAATTTTAATTTTAATTCTGAGATATGAATTGAATTGAATTAAAAATGAGGTACTTATAATTTAAAACCAACCCGTAACTTATTAATACCTACATTTAAGCTTAAACAATAATTAAATGTAAAAAAATGTTTGTACATTACTAATATAACGTGTAGCTGATGTCAAGACATTTGAATCGCAGCCAAATAATATTAATAAACAGAATATTTAAAATTTTTAAAGATTAATTTACTGGAACGAAAGTAATTGCCCATTTCAATAACATATCATTAAAAAATCTGACAAAATAAAATAAATAAATAATTTGAAATTGTGAGCAAAGATTGTACTAATGTAAAAAGTACCTTCTAATTTGTTCATAAATCATAACTTTCAGAACTTATATTTTTATCTTTTTTTTTGTGGTTTTTACCTTTCATAAATTACTGATTATTCATCACACAAGCTTAGAGGAAGCCATTCCGTGCCAGAGGCTATAACAATCAAACTTGACAATTTTAAACTTGGGGACGCAGTGTCTCGCTATTGGTCCAACAACATAATAGACACTCAGTCTTAACAATTTTTAACTTACGGAACGCAATGTCACACCAGAGGTTAATAATTATTAATTCATTCAATCTGAATAACAATAGGTCTCAAAATTAGGTAGGTAGTATATTCTTAATATACTATTTATCTCAAAAATGTATACAAAATATTATACTTTATTTTTTATTCAAGATATCACACGAGCTTAAAATATTATATTATGATTCAACTTTATTGATAAGCCATAATTGATAAGTTATGATAGATGAATTCACAAATATTTGGTATACAGTAAGTACTTACAATTAAAGAAATAAAATTAATTATGTTAATGCATTGATATGTTTTAGAAATTGAAAGGGACAATAATACTCTCATACAAAGAGTCATGTGATTTTACCTAAGTTATTTTAATATATTTATGAAAAAAATTAAGTTATGTATTTATTTAATATAGTCTGTATTTTTTGATGATAATATATTAAATTATGAATGTAAGTTTATATTATTTAAATGTTAACTCAACATTTTACAAAGACACTGAAAATTATAAGAAATGTAAAGAAAATGAAAACACAATGTTATGGAAATTTCATTTTTAAGACTATTTTAAATACAAATTATGTTTAATTAATATTTATAATAACTGAGAGTTACGACTTATAGTTATGAATATTTGGTGATATTTTTACAGCATGAAAAAGTGCCATGAAAGAATTATATACATCACATGTTATCAATAATAACTCAGAATCTGATTTATTTTTTTGACATTCATTAAATATTGTACATAATCTAATATAATTATATGTATAATTGTTCAATAAATAAAAATATATCATTGAATTATTAATTTTTAAACAATAAGGATTATAATTTATAATATATGCAGTGGCGTAAGTTATTAGATTGTTCTAGTTCCGGTCTATGGCAAATGATTTGCAGACATATTATACCATGAATGAATAATGTATACACTATACATATACTTGTTTGTATTTTAATATTAATAATAATTAAAAATTAAACATAATCATGAAAGTCAATAATCGAATAACGAATAACAAATTACAATTTGCCTCTACTATACCAGCTCAGGCATAATAAAGGGTTATAATAAAGCAGTAGGATAATAAATATTAAATGTTATAAATGTAGCTGTGAACATCCGTGATTGTGATACTTATCAATTCGGGTTTAAGAAGTGTTTTTAAATGAAACCATTAAAAAATATTCCTAATATACAGTGTGATCACGATATTAGGTACCACTGAATATCTTAGATGGGTGACTTTGTATTAAAATAGGGTTTTCGTGAGGTGATAGGGAGCACTTAAATACATATTTTCAGACAAGTTTCAAATTTTTAGCTCACTCGGTACGCGCATGCACAATACGACTTACTTTTTTTTTAACGGCAACCCCAGTTTTTTTCTGCAGATTCGGGTAGAGTATTTTTTTTAAAACATTTATTGTACAAAAAATTTTTTTCTATTTTCAAAACTGCCCAAGTTAGAGTATGTCAAAAATTGGATTTATGCATAATTCGTGTTTAATGATATTTTCATTTATAACCACTGGAAATAATAAAATAAGTGCCAATTAAATATTTAATTTACTTTGTCTGTTTTAAAATAATAATTTAATAATACTGTATTGGTCACAAGATTGAATATCTTGAATATGTGATAATTTTTATTTAGTAAACTGCTATAATTAAATTACAGATTTAACTATTTTTATTAGTTTAATTTTAAAATAGATCCAATTACGATAAGATAAGCAGGTAATGTAATTATTAAGTTATTTAAATAAGGGTATTCATTAGTTTGATGAAAAATATAATTTTACTTTTATTCTGTCGATGTGGAGCACCAGCCTAAAATGCAATCATTGTTAGACAACATTTAAATAAAATATTTCCGAATCGATGGATTGGTACTAATTTCGTTGTTCCTTGGCCTGCACGATCCCCAGATTTAACGCCATTGGATTTTTTTTTATGGGGATATTTGAAGACTGCGGTTTATGCAGATACACCTGTCAATCTTCAAGACTTAAAACACAAAATACAAACAGCATGTGATATTTTAAATGAGGACCAAATCAAGGCGGCAACTTCGACTGAATTTTTGAGACGACTGGAATCATGTTTAGAACATAATAGCGAAAACTTCGAACAATTCATTCGATAAATGTATTTAATACATTTTATTTTTATTATAATATTACTATTGCTATTATCATTATAAGTTATAACTATTTTGCCATACATTTAATTAATACAGTTGACAAAATATTATACACTAAAAGTAATGTTTAATTATTTCCCACTTATTTTATTATTTCCAATGGTTATAAATGAAAATATCATTAAACACGAATTATGCATAAATCCAATTTTTTACTTACTCTAACTTAGGCAGTTTTGAAAATAGAAAAAAACTTTTTGTGCAATAAACGTTAAAAAATAATACTCTACTAAATCTGCAGAAAAAACTGGGGTTTTCATTAAAAAAAGTAAGTCGTATTGCGCATGCGCGTACCGAGTGAGCTAAAAATTTGAAACTGGTCTGAAAATATGTATTTAAATGCTCCCTATCACCTCCCGAAAACCCTATTTCAATACAAAGTCACCCATCTGAGATATTCAGTGGTACCTAATATTGTGATCACACTGTATGTAAATACTAAATATGCATGTACGGGTGATAAGTGGATATATTAATACAGGAAACTTATAACCGTTCCCGTGTTTCACATATTGTATTCAATATGCCAGTTGTTCTCAAAATGTGAGTTGCGTCTCCTTTGGTACAGGCAAGCATAGACGCGACCATAGTTTATCCGCAGCCTAGCTAATAACCGGCGGCTCACGTTATTAATGAACCGGAAAAATCCCTTTAAAGTTTAAACCCAATATTTACCTATATAACCTATTTTTTAAAGCCCCCTCTTACCAATGAAATATTTTTATAATTTTAAAAAATGTATTATCTATTGTAATGATATATACATCATAACACCAACACAGTTTCACGATTTAATATCATCATAATACTATTAAATATGTCATCACCCAAAAACCATAATAAATAACTTACTTATGCCCTTCAATATTATTCAAAATATGTACAAAATTATTAATAAGTATATATTATATAATATGCATGTATAATGCAATTAATCCTACAAAAACGTATATTTATTATACATTTATACCCGCATATACTCATGCAAAATAAACAATAACAATTTCATATGGAACAACAAGGTAGGTACCAAAAGTCAATACTGTAAGTAGAACCCCCATCGATAATCAGATCAGTATGCTCCCATCAGCCGAGTCGGACCTCAGCAGCACAGTCTGTTCATATTAGCCAAACCGTCTCATATAGTATCACACACCCCGTCTTACTTCGCTGCCAAAATTATACAGCGATTGTTAATTTAACTTACTCATTAAATTTATACCTTGTTATGAATTATTAAAATAACTTTAATCCATATCAAAATTTTAACTTTAAAGACCAATTATTAGCATTAATTAGCATACTAACTACTCAATTAGAAGAAAACATAAAACTAACTAATAATTACAAGTAAAAACCTCAAAAAACATTAAAAAAATGAAATAAAGTCGTTCAAAGAAATAATAAATCATTTTACCCAATTAACACAAAATATAATAAACAACAAATTCCTAAAGCTCCACAAATAAATGATCCATTTCTTAATACTCAAAATCCACAAAAAAATTAAACTTAACTATTATATAATCAAAATCCCTAACAAAAAACTAAAAGTGGAACAAAATGTAATTTCTGTCAATATAATAGACATACAACAAAACAATTCGGTTTTAAAGACAATCCAATAAAATATCAAGTATGCCAAAAATTGGAATACGAAGCACAAAAATATTGGAAATATTTTCCACAGTCAAAAAACTAATAGATTACACACCACAACCATTACACATACCATAAATTATACTCCAAATGCACTATACATAAATGCAATATTTAATAATAACAATTGATACAGGTGCAAATATATGTTGCATTAGACATACCCTTGTACAAAAAATCAAATCATAAACAAAGTAATTAACATGAAATTAACGGGACCTAACAACAAACCATTAACATTAATTGGGTCCACGGAAGCAAATATAGAAATAAACTATCTTAAATTCAAAAAACTAACTCACATAATAGCAGACTTTCTTGTGCATTGATAATAGGGAAAAATTTCCTGTCAAGGAAATATATTTTAAATAATTTAAATCAAAAATTTGTCATAAAATTAAAAATATTTGAATATTTAATTCATACTAAATCGTTGTTAATTTATTCATAAAAGGCGTAATTATTTATTTTTTTTTTTAAGGATGATTGAACCAAAAAAGTTTTGTAACATATTCTACAATGCTAGATAGCAAAAAGCTATCTAAATCGGGACAGTAAGTACGAGATCTCGATTTTCTGTATGCTCGTGTGCGATGATAATTGCTGCCTCTTTGAAGTGTACCTCCCGAGGTACCTATATCAAACTCAGTAATGTAGAGGTCTTCAACTAATAAGGATAATCCTCTCAGCCCGACCTTTCACGAACGACCAAGACGATCATTTAGTATCACATTATTGCATTAATGAAGATACTTATAAAAGAGAATTTATACTTAATAATATATGAATTAACTGAAATGAAAGACATTAACAACATAAATTACATTAATATATTCTATATAATAGTTCTGTCTCATTAATTTCAACAGTGCACAGACGAATAATATAATATAACGTATATACCTATAATTGTATGACTTGTTATTATGGACTTAGTATTATGAGTTATGACTAAATGGTTTAGTTTTCACTTATGACTAATAATTTATATTGTGTAGTTGCCATTCTCAATACAAACTTATTACAATAAATTAATTAATATCTCGTGAAACCACAACAGTATAACAATATATTATGATATTTAAACTCTAATTATGTTTTATTTAGATCTTTGGACCTTACATATATTAAAAATCTATTAGGAATCGACATACTCTACATTGTACAGTGTACAACCATGTCCAATTAATAAGTGCAAAATCCATTGCTAAAATTTAAAATGTCCAAATTATTTATCAATTTACAATACTTATGATGTATAATAATTTTAAAATATTATAAAATAAAATGTATACATTAGACGTTTTAAAAAATCTGTTCGCATTATTTTTATCATAAAAGAGATTTTTTTCCTTTTTATTAATTTAATACGTAATTTATTAAAATTAAATGTACAATTTACACAGGCATGCGCAGACTTCGGAGTGGGGCCCCTTAAAAATGTCTAAACCACAGATTCTTGTACTAATGACTACCGTAAAAAAGGTGACTTCGGACATGTGGAGTGAATTCGGGCAACACCATGTTTTTTTAGTTATCTTATAATTTTAGAATACACGTTTAATAAAAGTTGAAAACTGATACTCTACATTAATATCTATTATAACCCCCATAGAAAATAATATTTATTGATGACATAATGGTGTCATAGTACATATTATGAAGGTAAATACAAAATATTATATTTTTGTATTTTTAAATTGCATAACTACATTGACTACTGTAACACAACAGCAAACAGAAATATTTGATTGCGGTTTTCGGTTACCTATACCCGTTAACTTGTCCGTGTTAATTGGTAATTGCATTGATTTTATAATATACTATAAAATCAATGGTAATTGGTACCTCTATATGTGCAAATTTTTAAGTAACTTGATCTCACACTGTAGTGTTCAATCGTCTTAATTATTACCAAACGTGGGTGACTTCGGACAACACATTAACTATGCCCAGATCATATGTCAACAATGTAGGACGTCGTCCGTATATAAGAATTATAATCCTAATGTTATTTAAAATGTCGTTGATGGTGTTAGTTATAAAAAAATGACAACACAAAAGTAAAAACAGAAAAGTAAAAAAAAAATTATATTGCATTTGCGATAAATGTATGGGTTTTTTTTTATTTCAATTCATTAAATTTTTTTTTTAAATATCTATATTGTCCGAAATATTTACGGGTCACTCCGGACAAAATTCAACTTTTAAAAAAAGAGTGAACTTTAATGACCTTAATGATTATTCTTCTGCTATATGATCTTCTTTTCACTCATTATAATAGTATTTTATTTACTAGTTAGGTATAATATGTAAAAGTTTAATGTAGATACCTACTAAATAAGAATATTCTGTTTTTTTAGGTTTAAAATATTAGTTATTTGTAATTACTATTTTAACTAACCTATGGGGTATGTAATATTATCTACAAGTTACAACCGTGAAATAACGTAAGTATATAAATAAAGTAGTTGATATATCACACTGTGATAAAAAAAAATAGTCTACTTGCTAATATAGTGGATAGTAGAAACGTAGAGTAATAATAAATTATTTATTCGATGATAACTGATATATTAATAACTTTATTACATTTATTCACATATATTTATATACTATGAGATTCAAACTGGTTTTAATTTTTTTCATGTAAAATGTAAAAATGTTCGCTATCTAGTATAGCATAGATATCTAAGTATTTATTAAAGAAAATGCCAGGGGCCACAGGGCACACCCCCCCCCGTGCACGCCTATGACAGTTAATAATGTAAAGTAGTAAGCCCCGCATAAACTGAGTACCTATAAATTAGCAAGATAGTACCACCACTACCACATGTTTTCGAACACAAGTTAATTATTTTTTCTAAAATATTCTTGAATTCGTTAATGTCATACAATGAAATAAATTGTTAGATATGAACATATATTTATGTTTTTACAAATAAATTATTAAACTGAATTGATATTCACTGATATTATTACAGTAGCGTACGCAGGATTTTAGTTCCTTTAGGGTTTTATCTGAGTAAATAATTTGCATAATTTTTTTCTAACAGTTTTTATATAACAAATTATAGTTAGTCTCAAATTTAGTCTACATTTACGGTGTTTAACCAGGTCATCTATAGAGCCTCCTTGGACCGTAATAAACATGGTAATCGTAATGGACGATGATACACTATCGATTATGGCAGACGTTTATTAACAATGTTCTAAATCAGCCAAAAAAAAAAACAGAAACTATGATTAACGACGTTTTTGTCATATTCAACAATTTATTTTGTATCTATTGAAAATGACCAACAACTGATCTGTGGGTATCAAAATGGCGTTAAATGAGATTTTTTGTAAAAAAAAGAAATTTCAGGGGAGGGTCAGAACCATAGAACTCTACCCTTGCGTACGCCACTGTATTACTACAATATTACTACAAATCATAACTAACTAAAAAAAGGTACCCTTGTTTTTTATTTTATAAAAGACGATTTTAATTTTATTATAAAAATGGAACATCCGTTATCCAGTAGGTAACGTTTGATTCAAAATATTTTGATTCCTTCCACAAATACCCCCATAATACATAATAATAAAAATTATGTATACCTACTAAAGGTAGCCAAGTACCTAGGTAATGATGTAATGTTGATGATTAATAGTTTTCTAGATTAAAATAAAATGTATTAAACTATGTAGTGTATATTATATACTGCGTATAATATATTATCACTATAGAAAATTAACAAAAGAGGTCATAAACAATGCAAACATAAACTAAATTTACTTGAATGACTTAAAATGTGTATATGACTAACATTAAATACATAATTTTCACCACCTACTATTTACTATTATTCCAAACCAGATAAATTCGTTTTACTTTTACATTGGAATATTTATTAAATCCTTGAGCTTAATACCGATATAATATTTAATTACATAATTATTTTTATTACAATATAACAGTTTTACTCACGGATGTGCGACTGGCTGTTCATTTACACATCAGATTTTTCTTGTTGAAATTATTATTGTTTAAATGAAATATAAAATAAAAGACAAAATAATACGAACACTTTGCGAAAACTGAGCTTATAGCATTGGTAGGTATTACAACAGATAACTACTGGTATGTAGTGTGACTGGAGAGTGGAGTTGGACTACTGACTACTGAAGAAGTGTGGGCTTGTACTGCTTGTAGACACGAGATCGCACAAAGGCGAGTAGTCCCCACTGCGTAAGGCTCGACCGAAGCCGTGACTTCCCGATGGTTATCGGAATCACCACAATGTATCGTGTGAGGCAAACATATTGGAAAGGGAGCTGATTGGTTAAGTAATGGTTATTAATTTATACATAAACTATTACTGTAATTATTTTTATTTAATACAATAATAAGTCTTACATACTGTTAAAATAATTGTTGCAAAATAGTAGTATTGCAATATCATTTGAATGAAAATGTACCTTACCTATTACTATATGAGCAAGTATACCTTATGTAGTACTTAGGTTTGAAAAATGTCTAAAAATGATATACTTCGGTACATTAAAATATTTATCCATATAAAAATTATATATCTATACACATTTACTTTTCACCCATTCAATTTTACTGTGTTTAGACTTGTCGTAAAAATTGACAGAAAAATAATGTCAGGTATTATTTCATATTAAATTATATCTTTTATTTAATTTAATTAAAGTCAATTGTGGGCTAGCAATTTACATTACAAATAGGTTCCCCTAATAAGATTCAAATATTTTATTTCCTATTTTATGCCTTTCAAAAAGATTAAAAGTAGACGTGCAATAACTAATAAGCAGTGTGATATAAATTGTTACATTTTTTAATTGCTTTATTTTTATAATTTATATTGAATAAATTTGTTAATTACCTTTCGTAGAACTTGCGATTCAGGATTATCTTGGATAATTTTATTTGACAAATACTGAATATTAGGCAGGAGAGGCATATTGAAATAATATTTTAATAACCAAAGAAAAGGTATTAAAATTAGTTTATTTTTTACTTTCAAAATAACACGAATATGATATGAAAATTTACAACTTAGTGAAATGAGAGTAAGTGAGTTTTCTAAGCACCGTTGTGTGTGTCGTATAGGTTTTATAGATAATGGTGTGACAGTGTGAGATGTCACCTTTACCGAAGTCGTATTGTAGATGGTGGCATTCCTCTTTCGTGTGTGTGTTTGTCATGTGTCATTATAATTTTATGATAATGCATTGATCATTTGTATTTATACAGGTGATAATAATATTGTAATATTGTACTATTTAATTTCTTTTCTTAAATTTAATATAATCTAATAAAATAATGATATACGTGTACATAATTACAAAACCTAGAATAATTTGCTAATAGCATTTTAAAGGTAATTTATATTATCATGATTCCATTTAAGTTTATTGTCTAAAGTGAGACCTAAATCTTTACATAATTTGTATTTTTCAGAAAAACGCAATTAAAACAATGATTAGATTGACATTTTGATGAATGTATGCATATTTTTAAATCTAAACTAATAAATTTATTTCTAGTATAATATTATTTGTACCTGTTTATATAATGTAATGTCTCCATTGATTCACTATAAATTAAAATAGCAGTATCGTTAGCATATAACAGATTATTTCTGCATAAACACCAATATTTAACTGCACAAAAAAATTATATTGTATATTATGAATAGAAGATACCTAGCCAAAAACAGTTCCATAAGGCACCATGTGTAGTTTCAAGTGATGTAGGACGTAGGTACTTACTGAATTATTTATTTTAACAATTTGTGTTCCATTGGATTAGGTACCTAATATTTTAATAAATCGCAAATTTTGACTCGGAAGTTACAATAATAAAGTTGTTTTAACAGTATTTTATAGTTCACACAATTAAATGCCTGTTTGATATCTATAAATAATCCTATAACCTTGAAGTTAGTATCTAATTTGTCATATATAAATTGGTTTAAAAGTATTCTTCCTGATTTACATAAAAGAATAAAACGCATTTTTGAAATTATTAGAAAATATAACCAGATGTATTATGCATAGTCTGAAATCACAGTCCGGTTGCTATGGACGGCCAACACAAAAATAAATTTAAATAGGTTGCACGTAAAAAAAAAATAAAAAATATCGACATAAATGTGTGGGTTTAGACATGCTTTCTGCATAATCTTACTTTTAGCTTGAATTTTTTAACTAAAACATTTTTTTTTTAAATCTGGACATTGTTACCAGACAATCGGGTAACTTGAACCCACCTCCCTTATAACCATTGAATACCCTTATATATTTGCCATTTCCGCTACTTTGGGACAAAGTTAGACTATGCTGGGTTAATTAGCAAGTACCTGATAAATTAATTAACCAATTTTTATGGTAGAACAGTCTAAAATAACGAATAAAACGCATTTTTACAACATTTTTAGGAAAAAGAAATTTTATTTGCTTTGAAAATACGTGAATATGTAGGTACTATAAAAATAAAAAAAAAAGCAAATAAGTTGATGATGTCGCTGTGCTCTACAGTAGGTTACAAGTGATCTGATCTGGATCTGGCAGTCAGCAGGCCATATTCTATCACGAAAATGAGCAATAGAGACACTCAAAACGGAAAATCTGTCTTAGGTGAAAAATGTGAACTTTTGGATGTGTATACCCACCAAGATTTATCGAAGTGAGCGATTATTATATTATTATATCTTGGAGTTCAATTCACGAAATAAAATGGACTTAACGCTGATATTCAAGAGGCAGTGGGAGAAGTCTTTCAATAAAGGATCAAATACCAAATAATATTATCTAATGCCTATTAAAACATTAAAAAGTTACGTTAGGTTATTTGCCTATTATGGGTGATGGGTATCCATTAATGTACTTTTGCTTCAATCTATATAAATCACCGCAAAGGAGTAAGTTAATTATAATGTGGGTTAATTATCAATATATTTCAAACAATTTTTGCTTATGTAAAATTTAAATTATTTTTTTTTAATACTATGAACACAAATAAAAATTATAAAATATAGTATACATATATTCATAGGCGCAATTTTGGTTAAGTTTACGAGGGTGCTAGATTTATGTAGACAAGAGATCCATTAGGGGCTTTGCCCCCCAATATTCCCTCCAAAGAAGAAGTCTTTAAGTCTTCTTCTTTCATATAAAAAAATAGTCATCAAAATCCGACAATTCTACAAAGATGAGAGTTATTTATTTTAAAGTAATTTTTTTCGATATATAATACACCCTATCAACCTCCCCCCCCCTAAATAGTTATCGTGTAGTAGATTAGTGAAAAAGTCTTATAATTGAAGTAGCACCTAAAATATAAAATTTCATTTTCAAATTTTATAGAATTGTGGAAAATTTGAAAAACTGGACCGGGACCCTTAATGAACTTTAATTATATGAATAGGTATGTATTTTTGTTATAATAATTTATTATAAAACACACACGTGCGCATAAATGTACACTATATATTATCATATATAATTATATACATTCTATATAATATATGTGTGTATTGTATATACTATATACATCATAATTTAAAAAAATAAAGGTATAGGTAATGTGATAGGTATATCAAACTTTGTCGTGGTACGATAAAATAAATAATTTAATATACTTAAATACAGTATTAAATTAAAGTGGTTTTAATTTAATAAAGTATTTAATAACTAATAACATTAACAAATTCTATCTCGTAGAATAAAATTCGAGTCAACGGGTGTCAAAAGAAATTGAAATTCAGTTTTCAGTTGTCCCTCAAAGTCGATTTGAAATTGCTTGACCATCTTTAAAACAAAGTTATAATTTATTAGTTATTATTTTCAACACGATAAATGTTATATTTTGATGACCTTTGCTAAAACAATTTGGAGTTCTAGATCTATGAATCGCTTCCCCGGACACATTCGTTTGCCACAACCAAACGGTGCGACCAAAAATGGTGATTTTTTCGTCAGCTCGTCCAGCCACCTTTCCGGTCTATATGAGGTCGCGTCTTTGAAGTTCTTTTCGTCCAAACACGCCAACCCCGTGTGCAGCAACACGACGCTCTAAGTAAAAAAATATTCATATGCTCGTAAGATAATAAATATTTAAAAAAAACATGTCACCAAAATATTACCCCTGGCGGCAATCGGTAATTATCGTATTCTATTTCCGATTCCAACACTCTTGCAATACACGGAGCAGTGGGCTTAAGCCTGGAAAACGCGATACGAATCAATAACTAATTGTTTTTTATCATAATATATTAACGATGTTACCTGTGGGCTTCGGTTATACACGCGTTCAAATATGTGGCCTTGTGTAAATGCTCAGCGGTAATAGGTGTACCCGCCGGAGCCAACCGTAATACCTCGTTATATATTTTTTCCTGCACTTCCGGATGTTTGGCGACCAAGTACAATAAAAATACCAGGGTGTTTCCCAACTAAAAAACGTTTTTTATATTTATATTTATCTATTCTCATGCAGGTATAGATATCAATGTCAGAAGTATGTATTGTGGTGCAAATGTAAATGCACAAAGCAGCACTCTGCAATTGTCTTCTTAAATTTGTTGCAAGACACGGCGGGAAACTTAAATGTAGAAAAAATATTCAAAGGACACTAGTATAATATAAACTATGTTACGTATACGCACAAAAATACATTGACACCTCACATATACATATGTGAAAAATACTAATGTTATGAAATATGATTGCTATGAATATTTTTCAAAATGTTCGCACATTACATTGATTTTCCTGAAGGTGTGTCCTGGAATTTCTTACCATATTTTATACGGAAATACAACAATTCTTATCGACTGCGTTTAAAATAACCCATCAGAAATATAGTGCCACAAAAACAAAATGTTAAATTCATTATTTTATCCGAGTCTCCTCCCACGCATCTATTTGCAAAAATTGTTTTACTATAAATATGCATAGTTGCGTAAATATTTAAGTATTTAACATTAATTGTCTTATTTTGGTTACCGACGTTTAAAGATTAAATGTTAGAGTTAAAATTATGTGTTATTACACATTTACTTTGTTTTTAGACTCGCATGGGGCGTGATACACTTTTCTCACCTGCTGCTGGTGTGTATGTGTGTATCACGGCCCCATGATGCCTCACAATATTTTTTACACTGCCAAATGGGCCAAATGGGAATAGTCGGGGCGGCACCGTTCTATCCCCTCGCAAGTATAATATGTTTAGCTATATCGCAGGCTACAAACATCTTCTCGGGCCGACCAAAGTCAGTCGTCCTAATACTCGTTCGTGAGTGTCATCTTCGTGGACCGACGGAAGCAAGTCGCCCTGGAATACTCGTTCCGGTAACCTCCTCTTCGTGAACTGTTTTTGTTTCACCATTTGTTAGAATTCTAGTACTATGCATTAATTGTTATTATTCATGTATGCACTTAGCTACAACTGCAGCACTCGAAATAAACTATTATTATCATTATCGTTTAATATAAAATTGTCGTGAATGTGAAATAGACTAATTATTATACTACCCAGTATGAAATATTAGATATAAGTATAATACTGTTTTTATCCCGGCGGCGATGTAATCGATAATGGCGGCTTTCTTGTCTCTGTTGTCCAACTCGGACGCCTGTAGTATAGACACGAATACGCTGCGTACGTCCGTGCAAGACTGTTGCTCGTCGATCAACGCTGAATCGACGAATTCGGACACAATGCTATAAAAATGCATATAATTCTCAACGTGTTTATTTGGATCGTATAAACGTTTGACTTTTCTACAAATTGCACTTACTCGTATAGGGCGTCCTCGCTAGCTACGAAATCCTTGTACGCTTTGGTTGATATTAACTTCCAGATTGGAAGTCCATAAAACGCTTCCTGTGACGCTCTGAACTGACTGGTCACGGAGTCTGCCAGACGCGTAGCCGTCTCGCTAACCTCCCCGTCCAAAAATCCGAACCTCCTGCCCAAAATTAACGTACACGTACCTACGGTGGGCAACACGTCGCAATGAAAATCGCAATTATTAAATTGCTTATTGAATTACGATTGCCACCTGCACGACCCGATCACACATACTTTCCAATCCCATTCTGTTACAGTATGCTTCGAATCCTTTGACCACGTTATTGCCATCTCTTGCTAGGGAAATCAGATTATTAAAATCGTCTGCGAGCTGATTAACTTCTGGCAAAAAACGTCGAATTGTCCTAGGACTTGTAAGTTCTGGTGTCAATTTATTTCGTAGCATCGCCCAAACTTCACCTTGTCTGCAACACGTGTACATACTTGTGATAAGTAATTAGTATAATAGTTATAATACAGGTACTGCAGATTATATTATTATGTATTTATGTTGAAAATATCAAATAGGTAAGTAACTAAAATAATATACAACTCTGATGAATTTACATTTTTTGAAACGAAAATAATTGTGTTTCAATTCATATTTATATTCAGTAATAATAAATTATCATATTATCATATCGTATAATATCACATCATGTCGTCGAATTTTATATGTATACAAAACATTTTCTAGCACATTTTATAATGCTACATTTTACCTTCAAACCGGCGTTCTCGTTGAAATAAAATTAAGTACATTGAATTAAATGTTGTCAATATGAAGGTATAATATGTATACACAAGTACGCACTCGTTAACAAGTCCTGTATTTGTGTAGCGATCCGGACGGGACTTTCTGTAGTTAGCTGTTACTTCATTTGGCGGTCGGATAGGGTACTTTCCACTTTGTCTAAGTGCCCTTTCGATGAAATCTCTGTTTTTGACACTTATAACTGGTATGTTCCACAGTGCTTCTTCGCGAATAATATCGCCATACCGGTTAAACATGTCTGTGCAATTATTAAAAAACTGATTATTGATATACTACGATCAATGCAACGAAATGATCATAGACATAAATATGGATCAGTGGGGCTAGAAATATAGATTCATACGTAATAATGTATTATACTTACGAGGTTAAGTTAGGAGATATTTGGGAGTCTCAGAAGTTTTTTGGGGATAAGGTCCTTTAGGCTAGCCCCCAATTTACGCTTTCGCCAATATTTACACATCAAAAGTTAAATAGTCCCAAAATCATAGTTTTTAATTTTTAAGTAATGAATGATAACAAATTTATACGTTAATTGGGTTCTTATTTGGGTAGTAGGTTTACTACAGTATTTAATGTATGTTTATTGATTTAAGTAAGTATGCTTTGAAAATAGTACCTATAGGTACCTACTAAATATATGGTATAGTATGACTTTCATAATATTATAA